>VCCN01003796.1:1664386-1677240 GCA_006491835.1 Architeuthis dux | reverse complement strand
CCCCTATGAAAAAATATTTTTGGTAAGTTTCAATGCGGTAGAAGCGAGTTAAATGGATTCAATAACATTTTCAATATTGATGCTTAACATTTATTATGTGACGATAACATAAAAAATACATATACAAAAAAACAATAAGGAATGCACAGATATTTTCTACTGCATCCTCTCTTTTATCTTTCTTTTGCTCTATCTATCCACATTTTTCATCCCTGCCATTTCTAAGATCATCCATTATCTCATGCCTTTGCCCTTTTTCCACACTTTGCCTGTGTCTTCTAATTCTCTCCCTTATCCCTTCCAATCTTTGTTGCTCGTCCATGTTTTTATCTAAACGTTATACAAACATGGATTAGTTTCATATACAAAAAAACAATAAGGAATGCACAGATATTTTCTACTGCATCCTCTCTTTTATCTTTCTTTTGCTCTATCTCTCCACAAGGAATTTTAATGTATCCCAATTTTTACTCTGATCCTACATAGAAAAGATTAATGGTCATACACACAAACAAGCAGAATAATATTATTAATCACTGCTACCCAAAACACTGGTTTTATTGGGTTTAGGTTATTCACACATTTATATCTATGTAGCCGGAATTTACCCAGCCCTAACCGTTCATAGTAGAAACTTGAAATTTTGCACACACACTCCCCTTATTGAGTAGGGAAAATGTTTTTTTTTGTTTTTTTAAAATTCACCCCCATAATAGGTTTTTAGAGGGGGTTTCAATTTGATCTATCTATGTATCTGAACTTCACCCAGCCCTAACCGTTCATAGTAGAAACTTGAAATTTTGCACACACACTCCCCTCAATGAGTAGGGAAAATGACTTTTTTGTTTTTTGAAAATTCCCCTCCAAAATAGGGTTTTAGTGGCGGTTCAATTTTCAATGTAAGCATATGTTAATTTTGTCACTAGTTTGTGTCTGCTTGTTTTTTGAAAATTTAGATATTTTTTAGTGATCACAGCCCAACTTTTTAATTGATTACCCCCAACACAGCATATATGAGTGACAGGGATTCATAATTTCCTTTGGAATGCTGGTTAATACTAAAATTGAAAAAAACAAAAAGGTATAGCACATGGTGGGGCTGATGAATTAAATATAAATTGAGTACATAGAATAAGGTAATGTGTGTCATGAAACCCTAACAAAATGTTTCTTGAGTGAAATTAAATCTCAGATTTACTCTAAAGCCAGAAGTATTTCTTCAGTCAAAGATTTGAAAATGGGACAAGAAATTTGTGCTTTAAGAAGACCCGAAGCAAGCTGCCCTCTCCAGGTTATCTTGGGCTGTCCTTTCTTCTTTTGGCCTATTGGGATCCATTTTGATGGCTAGATTTGCAGCTCTAGTTGTGGGGAGCCTCAAGATATGCTCCAAACAAGTGGAGGTGTTGTCTGCAAATGGTGGTTGAAAAGGAAGTCTATTGTGATTTTTACTTGAGCTCTTTATTTGACATATAGGTTCCATTTGATGTCCATGATTTTATGTAGGTATCTCGTGTGAAAGGCGCCCAATGTTGATTGAGATGATAAATTTTACTATCTGGAAGCAGCTTCTGGCTTCAAAGTCTGATTTAAAACAAACTAGTATCAATAGGAACTGAATTGATTTACATTGTCAATTTCCGGTAATAAGAAACTATATAAAGATTAGTCACTCAATAGAAACCGTCACGTGACCAACGTCTTTTGGCAGCATGCTTTGTTGGGGGTGATCAATTAAAAAATTGGAAAAGTGATCAATGATTAAGTTACTTCTCTCACCTTTTGTTGGATCAATAAAAACGCAGCTGGACACAAACAGGGGACCAATTTAGCATAAATGTATATTGTCACTAAAAACCTATTTGGGGCGATTTTGAAAAAACAAAAAATGTTTTTTCTAGACATAATAAGGAGTAAATGTTGAAATTGTCAGCCATCTAGCTCCATTGGTGTGGCCTGTACGCATGATACAGCCAGCCAGATCAACTTAAAAACTGAAGAAACTGGTGGCAGTTTTAGTTGATGGTTTCTAATTTATTTATGTACAGTGTCTGTCTGGAAAGTATCAACTTGAAAACTGAAGAAACCTGTACGTGTAACACATACATAGCCAGACCAACTTGAAAACTGAAGAAACCTATGCTAACAGTTTTGGTGACAGTTTAGATTCACGGTTTCTAACTAGAAATGGTTGTAGTTTATAATGTTAGGCCTTGTGTAAATTTATGTTAATAACAGTAGATAAGAAAAGCAATTCAATAAATCTGGAAGTAACTTTGTTCTCCTGGGCCCCCAATAACCTTATGTCTTTACATCTAGATTCTAGATGAAATAACAGATTAATGGATTATTCTGGATATATTTGTTTTTGCATTTTGTGCTTTTTCAGAATATTATGTGTTAACACAGGCATGAAACAGAAATCCGTTCTTGGATGGAAATGGAAACAATTGGAAAAATAAAAAAAATATGGCCTAAAATGAAACGCTTAGTGAAAAAAAATTGGAAAAATGAAAAGAATATGACCCAAAATGAAATGCTTAGTGAAAAAAAATTGTTCTGTTAAGGGGTTAGATAAACTTTATCAAAGATCAAAGCTGCTTACTCTAACTTATATCTAAACCAGTGGTTCCCAACCTTTTTGAGTCATTCACCACTTTTTCAGTAAGATTACTAGTATTCCCACCCTCCATTTATTAAGTTGCAAAAAAGAATAATTTCAAATAACTTTATTTTACATATAATTAGACAGCTTCATACTAAGAATTAGTTTAATTTTATAATTGTACAGCTGCTGCTGTGTATTTGTTACTCAAAGAAAGCAAGCAAAAATAATTAGGAACACAACATTTGAAATTTCAATTTATTACAAAAGAAATAAGAATTCTGCTATCGTAACTGATATACACATCAATGTGATCTCTGTTCTTGTTTTATTTTGCTACTAGTTCTTTGATTCGTGGGTCTATTAGTGAAAGAGAGCACATCTTAAATCATTCTTAACTTGGAGCTTATTTCAAGACTTCGACTTGATATATAGAAGTGCAGAAAACACTATCTCTAGACTCAACTTTTGTTTTATCTAATTCCTGTTGGGAACCACTGATCTAGACAATAACAAAATTGTCAACAAATTCATGTTTATATTGTAAAGTGGACTAAAATCACTGGTGCTTATTACCTTGATTGGACCCAAATTGACTCATTCCAAAAGGTCACATTTTTCTGTTGTAAAGTTTTACTCACTTGATGTAAAAAACGGTGCACAACTTTTGTTCCCCATTTTTAACATTGAAACAGTCGTATGTGAAAAATTTATGAAAGGAAAACAGAAATCAATATATAAATCATATTAAATCAATCTTTATTATTACTGGAGGAAATATTGTAAGACACCATTTTTTATTAAATTTGACTGGTTTTTACTGTCATCCTAATTTTAGTTGTTTTTATACAAATTATTAATTTCTATGGCAACGAATAACAGCACAATTGATAGCTCAAATTAATAAGTTCTATAAAAACAACTAAAATTAGGATGAAGATAAAAACTAGTCAAATTTAATAAAAAAAGGTATACATTATATTATTTAACCCTTTATAGGGCACCCCTAAAAATATTTTAGATATCAAAACAACCTTTTTGTATGTTAAACTAGACTTAATTACAAAATATTTTTAGTTGCAAGTTTTCTGAAATTCTTTTGTTTATGAGGGCCTCTGATGAAGTGATCATATATGGTGCCTCGACCAAAAATGGAAAATATAAGAAAATTAAAAATTAAAGTAGAAAGTTAAATAAAACATAGAATTAAAGAATAACATTCAATATAAAAAAATTGATATTGACAAAAAAATAACAGCTCCGGGTAGATTTTCAAATTTCATTGTGCAGGCTAAAAACAGGCTATTATAATAGGGTGTGGTATGCTTCAAAACAGTTTCTGTCTTTGTTCAAGCACAAGCATACTTTGCAAAGCTTGCAGACCACATTGGTGCAGATTCTGTTGTTGTCTTTGTGGCTACAATATTTGCATGTGGTCGAAGGGTCCTCAGGTGATCATATATAGTCACTTGCCCCATAAAGGGTTAATAAATATTGTATAGCTGACAACACCCAGTGTAACAGAAAAAAGTGACCTATTGGAATGAGTCAAATTTGAGTCCAATTAACAAGCGCCAAATCCCCATATGAAAATGACTTCTCCTTATAGTTTAAGGTTACCAACAGACTTTTGCTTATATAGGGTGGCATAAAAGTCACTTTCCATTTCGAAACTTGAATAACTTTTTTTAATAAAAAGGTTAAGAAACTTTCTCTTTAGCTATATTTATTTTGGTAATTACTTTGAACTAATTGTGGAATATAACATCCCACAAATGCCTTCCAATTTCAGCTCCAAAAATTAATTTCATGTGGATTAGAAATTAACTGGTCGCCACGTTTTCGATTTTGTTTTCTTTAGGAAATAGTTTACATAAACAAGCCCCAAAACACTCCAGGAACTGAAAAATAATATTCGACAAGAAATAGAACATTGGAGTCAGATGCATTACCAGCTGTCATTGAACGTTGCCTAGAAAGTATTCGACTCTGTAAAGCTGAAAATGGTTGGCATTTGCAGGATGTTATATTCCACAATTAGTTCAATTCAAAGTAATTTCCAAGGAACAAAATAAGTATAACTAAAGGGAAAATTTCTTTACCTTTTTATTAAATAAAGTTATTTACGTTTTAAAATAGAAAATGACTTTTGTGTCACCCTGTAGTAACAGATGAAATAACAGGGACCCATAACACATTGTATTGCAAATGGTCTCTGGTATAAAAAATCTTCATTAAACTATTACATGGGTGGTATTTTTTATCCCTACAACTTCTTAATACTACTAGTTCACAAACATAAACAAACTCCTTGCCATTCCCTGCCACTTCTTAATACTACTAGTTCTCAAACATAAACAAATGACCTGCCATTCCCTGCCACACATTTACTTAACATTTGAGAACTAGTAGTATTAAAAAGTGGCAGGGATTATTTTTGCATCAAAATATTTCATTAATGTGTAGCAGAGATAGTTTTTGCATCGGATATATTTCATTGGGAGTGTCAGGAATAAAAAGTACTGCTGTTTCTCACAGATTGAAGAGACGGCTTAATAAAATCTACAAAAGGTTCATATTCCCACCTTTAGGTCTTTAATAAACTGATATCTATATTAATAGATGAAGTAAATAGAACCACTCATCAGAAATGATACAAGATACAATGACTTAACATAAAGTATCCCAACTCATTAGAAGGAGACAGAAATTACTCAATACATTTTATATGAGTTGCAGCAACGAAGCATTGTGTCTTTAATAGACATGTATTCATACTAATAAAGAGAATGTACAGGGATCACTTAATACAATCTGATGAAGTCATTAGCAATACATCATCAGCAAATGTATGTCTGTAGTCCAAGATGGAACAAAGAGAAACAAACCTGTTTGCCAATAGAATACTGAGTAGAAAAGCAGAATGTAAGGGTAATAAAATGGAAATGACTCCTGGTTCTGTTGTTCAGTCTTAAGGAACCTGCCTCTATTCAAGATGAAGAGAAGACGAACGCAATAAATTCAACCTTCAATGCCAGCTGCTCGCATGGAAAATGTGATGCTTATCACTTGTAGAGAACTCAAACATTATTAAACTAGAAATCACTCAGAGTGATTTCTGCCAACATAACTGTCACTTGAAATTGAATGAAAATTAGTTCACAAATTGTTACGATGAGGAGAAGGTAACTATTAAAAGAATACCTGTATTCACACCAAAATTTAATCAATTCTTCCTTACCTGCCTACCCTTTCAGAAAATTTAATTGAAATTCATTGAGAACTTTTGGAGATATTGTATGCACATATAGTGACGATGAAGTGGGGGTAACTGTAAAAGAATTCTGGATCCACCACAAAATTTAATCAATTCTTCCATAGCCCACTATTTCATTGAAATGCGTTGCAAACTTTTGGAGATATTGTGTGCACATATAGTGATGATGAAGGGGTGGGGGTGTAACTGTAAAAAGTTCCTGGATCCACCACAAAATTTAATCAATTCTTCCAGTTCATTGAGAACTTTTGGAGATATTGTGTTGTGTGCTCTGATGTAGGGGAGGTAACTATACATTGATCCGCCCCAAAATTTACTCACTTCCCCCATAGCCCCTAAGCCAATTTTTTATTACTATAAAGTTCATCTAAAGCTTCAATATTTTATGCTTTGGAATTTTCATGTTGCTTTGGCTTTGATGTTCATATGCAAAATATACTGACAGAAACCTTGTAAACCTTAACTGAACATGAAAATCTGACAGCAATGCAAATTTACAGATATATAACTGAAAATAGTGATCATTGATGACTCCTAGTGGATTGTGAAAGATTTTCAGAAACCGTCAACCAAAACTGTTAACATAGGTTTCTTCAGGTTTTAAGTGATTCTGGCTGGCTATGTATGTATTACGCATACAGAACGCACCATGGGTTGAAAAATTAAACATTTATTCCTTATTATGTCTAAAAAGAATCCCCACCTCCCAATATGTTTTTAGTGGGGGATTCAATTTACAATGTAAGTTTATAATAAATCCATGCTTGTTTTTTGAAAATTCAGACTTTTCAGTGATCCAACAAAAGGCGAGAGAAGTAACTTATTCATTGATCACCTCTTTTTCCAATTTTTAATTCATCACCCCCAACACTGCCAAAAGACGTTGGTCATGTGACAGTTTCTGTTGAATGACTAACCAGACTTGTTATTTAATAGTTGTCACACTGCTTGTAATTTGACTAAAGTTGCATTAACTCTATGAGTCCTCCATTTTGAACTACACCGCCATCTGTTGATCAGCCTGGGTACTAAACAAAATGGTGGCACAGAATGTAAACCTTTCTGCTTTCTGATCTTTTTTTGATTGTGAGGAAAAAATTCCAGGATCTGTCCCAAAACTTAATTAAAAAATATCTTTCAATCGGAAGAAATCCCTGGATCCACCCCAAAATGTCATCAATTCTAACTTAGCAAAACTAGGCATATGAAAACCCCTCACTGCCAACCATTTGAAAAAATGTCATTGAAATTCATTGAGAAGTTTTGGAGATATTGTTGGGTAACAAAAGTGATTTTAGACCAAAGTGATTTAGACACAACTGATATTTGCTAAAGTGATGTAGATGAAAGTACCGTAACCCTCCTATGAAGATAAAAAGGTGGCATTAAAAATGACCCATCACGCACATACCAACACTTTTAAAAGTGAGATGAAAAATAAACCATGGCACTTCAAAGAGCTAAAAAGGAAAACTATTTTTTATACAAAAATTTGTTGTATGAATTATCGGCAGTGAAATTGAAGTATCTTGCAAAAAATGTTCTTTATTGATTTTGTGAAGTGAAAATATTTACACGGCAACTATGAAATTGTTTTTGAAAATGTCCATATTATCCAGCTTGTTTTGAAATTTCACAATTTTCCTAATCAGCCAACTTCATGGGAATTAGGGAAAAAATCAGTTGTTTCAAGTCTATATCTTTCTTACCTAGGTTTATATTTAAGCAAGATTTATCAGTACAAAGGATACAAGGGATTCATTTGAAAAAAGATTATTTAAAATATTTACCTGATAGATTTTTTTTCTTTCATTTACCTTTGCCAATGAAGTTGGGAAGGTATATGTGTGTCTTTCCATCTGTCTGTCTATCCACATGATATCTCCAAAAGTTCTCATGAATTTTAATGAAATTTTGTGCAAGAGTGAGCATTAATAGAATAAGTGATTAAACTTTGGGGAGGATCCATGCACAATTATTTTGTAATGGTGTTTGGTTTGGTGTGTTATCCACACCACAAAAATGTTCCTAATGAATTTCAATTACATTTTGTTTTACCCCAAGAAATCAGTTTTATGCTTTAGATATTTCACTGATCCGTCCCAAAACTTTATTACTTTGGGCCTCTACTATAGATCATGAAGTCTGCATTCACTTTTTATCTTCATAGAAGGGTTACGGTACTTTCATCTACATCACTGATCAGAGGCATAGTTCCCTCTAAGCTGTGTGTGTGCATGCACATACACACTTTGCAAACAGCTCACAAAGGAAATTAATGTGCGCACAAAAGATTTCAAATTCTGTAGATAGCTTACTGACTTTTTAGTGAAAAAAAATTGATTCGCTATGTCGAATTCAAAAGTGTACACATACTTTTTTCACTGGAAAAAAATTTGCGCAATATAAGATTTTTGCACACCTGGTCTACAAAAAATTAGAAGGAACATTGATCAGAAGTTATACCTAGACAAGGAGAGTTGTCTGTCTATAAGCACAAATTGAAGTACCCTCAGGTAAAAGTGTCAATCAGTTCAAAATGTTAACCTTTTCCCTAACAGGTCAATGCCGAGACTTAATATAAAAATATTGCCTTAAGATATATTTATTTTCATACTTTGTTTCAAACTAAAATCTCCATCAGTTTTACAATAAGAACAGTTTTAAACAATTTTCTGTTTTAAATATCAACATCAAATGAAAAGCTAATGGAAATATCTGCAGTCTTTGAAGTCTATAAATAAATCTTAATCTTGAATAAAATACTCTCAGTGTGTGCATGATAGATTATATTAATGGCTTCTGTAAGTCTGGAAAATCCAAATTTTGTATTCTCAAATGGTTGTGTCCAGTGGCGTAGTGTTGTGGGAACGTGTTGGAATGGCGTTCCCTTACTTTATAGGGAGGTGTCCAGCCATGTGCTGTGATTGCTTGTCTGGTCTCATGTTGCAAAAGCACATCGCTCATCTTCAAATATGGCCTAGCTCGAAGAAACCTTGCTCTGAGTTTTGACAATGTGCTCACATAGGAGTCAGAATTGATAGTGATAGTATCTAACAGTATGACTTCCTTCTTGTCCTAAAATATATTCATTGTATATGACCTCAAAACATTTCTGAAATTGGCTAAATTTAAAATAATTTCTCAGGGAGGGGAAGGAGCTTAAAGCCCCCTCGAGCAGGCAGTTCTGCATTCCTTCACTTTTTCTTTTAACACTTCACCACAATCTTGTGCCTTAATCTTTTTAACAAAACTAGGCATATGAAAACCCCTCACTGCCATGCACAATTTCAGTCAAACATAAGTGAGTCTTTCTTTTACATGACAGAGAGTGATAACATTGATTGTTGAATCTTAATAAATCACTAACAAGAAGCACACCTTATTATAACAATATATCCTTCTTAGTAGTCTCTAAGTTCCTTAATGCATCATACATACATAGCCAGCCACATCAAAGAATTTTGATGACACAATGAAGAAATAAAGATTAATATTAATTTTTTCCCAGTTTTGTGATCCCTTTGACAAGATAAAATGATACATTTAGTTATATATATATACTAGCTGAGGCATCCAGCATTTCCCAGGAAAGAAAACTTTGAATCCAAGAACATATGAAATGAAATGATATTCTATAGAGATTCCAAAAAAGGTAAAAAAAGGGGGTGGTGCTTGACCAGTGAAATCCTAAAATGGAGAAAAGAATTTTCGGAAGAAATTTATGCTTTCAAGCAATAAAACTTTCGTTATCTGTGTGAAAGTATCAGTTTTCAAACAAAACTATAGGTATAGTGTTGGGGGGTAGTTCTATTTATGATGTAACTATAAATCCGAACAGTACCCTTATGTTCCATCCGTCCTATGACAGTACGACTTTGAAGTACCTTGCTTATTTCTATTGTGAAGCCAAAATATTTTTTATTGGATTGGGCGAGGGGGTTCACTTATGTTCAGAAACATTTAGGTAAACACTAATTTTTATTGAAAAATAAACAGCCTTTCAGTTTTGTGTTTATGAAAACTGATTTTGAATGCTCATACCAGGGATGGAAAGTAAGGGTCCAGTACATCATTATAGCTACTAAGTTAATAGAACCCCAACACAACCCTAAACATAGACATTTATTTTCCAAAAATGACACATTTCTAAAAGTAACAGATGGTTTGATTGAAAGCAGCAAAAATTTAATCAGGAAAAAATTATTAATACATTTTTTGGCTTTCAAATTTTACCCTAAGAAAACAACTAAATAAAATCAGATGAAAGCAAATAGTAGTCAAAAATGAACAATAATGGTTTACAATGTTTCATCTTAAAAAAATAAATAATAAAATACAGTCGGCCCTCCAATTTCGGACGGGGGTCAGGGCGCAGACCCCTCATGAAATTTCAATGTAGTGAATAATTGTAGACTCTTTGCTAAAGCTGAACACCTATTACTGTAATACAATCGTTTGTTTATATTTATGATACTTACAGTAATGGAAAGAAGGATAGGTTTATGGGTGTTATTTCGAGCTTCTGCTCCCAGTTAAGGCTTGGTGGTGTAATTGTTAAAGCAGACCAGGCTAAACGGTTCTTCCTCTGGCTAGGGGAGTTTGAGTCCCACCTGAGGCTTGTAATTTTATTTTCCGATCAATGCTATTTGCTCACTGCCAGAGTCTCAATATTATTAAAATAATAAGGAGGCATCAGTCTGAGCAGAAGTTGCGATAAAAAGCAACTAATAAAATTTAAGATGAAGGTAAAAAGTAGTCATAAAAATTTAGATAATAATCATTTATAATACTTCATCTAACAAAAAATTTTTCAAAACGGAGAAATGTATAATGTCTTGAGTTTTTCAAAACATTGATTCACAGCCAAATTCTCAATGAAAAGTCTCAATATCTTTCAGGGTGTCTTTTCCACAAAAAATTAAAATATTATGACGTAACTTCATCTCAATAAATTTCAATTCAAAATAAGCAGACCTACCAAAGTTCAGAAATTCTCAGGAGGGAGATTTCCTAAGAAATGCACCCTTTTCCTATATAACCCTTATGGGGCAAGTGATTATATATGATCACCGGACGACCTGTCAGTGACATGCAAATATTGTAGCCACAAAGACAACATAATCCGCACCAATGTGGTCTGCAAGCTTTGCAAAGTACACTTGTGCTTGAACAAAGACAGAAACTGTTTTGAGGCATACCACACACCATTAAATTAGCCTGTTTTTGGCCCGCTCAATAAAATTTTTAAATCAACCCGGAGGGGTTATTTTTTTTGTCTATATCAATATTTTTGTATCTATTCATTATATTGAATATTATTCTTTAATTCTATGTTTTATTTAACTTTCTACTTTAATTTTTAATTTTTTTGTATTTTCCATTTTTGGTCACATTTTGTGCGAGGCACCATATATGATCACTTCGTCAGAGTGGGTTTTCCCCCATAAACAACAAAAATTCAGAAAACTTGTAACTGAAAATATCTTGTAATTAAGTCTAGTTTAACTACAAAAAAGTTGTTTTGATATCTAAAATAGTTTTAGGGCCGCCCGATAAATTTTATGACAAGATAATCAACAAAATGCTGGCGACTTGGTAGGTAAGCAAATAAGAAGGAAAAAATGTTTACTGGCATATTTTCTTCAATGCTGGAGATTCGTACACATTCATTACATAAGGGGGGGGGGCAGCACTTGGCTTTAAAATGCGGGAGTCACTAGGTATGAGAGAAAGAAAACCCACATCAGAATTGATTGAATCAATCTAATAAGAAATGTTGACATGACAAACTTGTTCTAAAACACTAAATAATGAGATAGACTGACTGCACTCTTCAATCTTGAACGGCATATTGAATGGTGCAAGTGATGAGTAGTTACTGTCACGATTACTAAGGGTTCATCAAAGAGCAAGTCGGGCCTCTTTGAACATTTTCAGTGATGTTTTAGTTGACAGGATTCTCAGAAGAAACCCATTTACTTGGCCTGATTCCATCTTGTTAATCTAGAAACCATTTCCTTTTGTTGTCTTCTTTTTAAATTGCAGAAAGAAAGAAATAGATGACAATCAGGGAAACGACACAAGCAAAGAGTTCCTTTGATTGCAATGACATAAGGCTTTATATAAGGATTTCTTTTATTTTCTTTCTCTCAGGTTTCAGTTGTTCTTCATCAGAACAACATCTGCAAGAATAATCATTTGTTTCTGCACTGATGGTAAAGCAAAGATGGTTTCTTATGAGAACAACTGACATCCTCATAATAACAAGACTAAGATAAAACAGGTCTGGTTAATCACTCAATAGAAACCGACATGTGAGCTACATCTTTTGGCAGCATGCCATCTTCAGGGTGATCAATTAAAAAATGGAAAAATGGGGTGATCAATGAATAAGTTACTTCTCTCGCTTTTTTTTTGATCACTAAATAGTCAGAATTTTCAAAAAACAAGCAGACACAAACGAGTGATCAATTTAGCATGAACTTACATTGCAAACCTATTTAGGGGGTGAATTTTCAAAAAAGAAAAAAAGTTTTTTTCCAGATGTAAATGTTGAAAATTTCAGCTCTCTAGCTCCATTGGTGCGGCCTGTACGCATCATACATACATATATAGCCAGGCAGACTAACTTGAATACTGATAGAAACCTATGTTGACAGTTTTGGTTGACAGTTTCGAACAGAATTATGGAAGATGATGCTGAGTATCTGTATTTTAACTGATGGAAACAATTTGCGAGAGAAAATGGTTTTCGATACAACAGAATCTTTATTCACTTTTGTACTATTTAGAAACTAAAATTTAATAAAAATCCATAAAAAAACGTCTTTTGGCAGCATGCCAAGTTGGGGTGATCAATTAAAAAAATTGGGAAATGGGGTGATCAATGAATAAGTTACTTCTCTCACCTTTTGTTGCACAGTGATCTTGAAAAAAGTCTGAATTTTCCAAAAACAAGCATGAATGCTGCTG
>VCCN01003796.1:1638084-1650464 GCA_006491835.1 Architeuthis dux | reverse complement strand
TGCAAAATAAATCCATTATATAAGCATATTAATATAAGTTTTCACTAATAAATATATTATTTTAATATATAAAATAAACAGGTCTGGTTAGTCACTCAATAGAAACTGTCCAGTGACCAAAGTCTTTGGGCTGCATGTCGTGTTGGAGGTTGGAGGTGATCAATTACTTCTCTCGTCTTTTGTTGGGCAGCGATTACTAAAAAAGGCTGAATTTTAAAAAAAAAACAAGTGTGAATGCTGCCAGACAAAAACTAAGGGACCAATTTAGCATAAACTTACATTGTAAATTGAAATGCCCACTAAAAACCTAGTTTTTTCTAAACATAATAAGGAGTAAATGTTTAAATTTTCTGCCATCTGGCTTCATTGGTGTGGCCTGTATGCGCAACATACATAGCCAGCCAGCTAAACCCACTTAAAAACTGAAGAAACCTATGTTGATGTTGACAGTTTTGGCTGATGGTTCCTAATAAATAATAACCTAATTAATAATATACTACCTGAATTACAAAAACAAGATAAAATTTGGGAAAATTTCCAACCAATGTTATTTTCAATCGGCATAAATCAAGCTGTCATGAAATCAGGGTAGCCCGTATATGATTCACTGAATATATCTGAATGACAGGATGTTTCTTCATATTATTCCCAGGCACACACAAATATTTTGTAATATAAACACAAACCTTTGAGAATTTATGAGAAAATGAAGTAAACCGTTTTCTTTTTCTTTGATGGTTTTATGAAACCTTTGATTAAATAAAAAGGATGATGATCAAATCAGCATTTTTTTTTAGTGGAAGCACAAAAACTAAGGCTTGTCAAAGATGATCTTCATTTGTGAATAGATGAAAATCCAAGATGGTAGACACATGTTTACTGAAGAGTGATATTAATTTTTATTAAAAGTTTGTACAAACAATCTTCTTTACTGCCTAAGGAAAAAAATTAGAAATAAAATATAAGTTATCAGATATTCGCTTTTGATTTTTTTCTAATATTTCATATTTAATATTAATTTGCAAAAACCTAATATTATTTACAGTGTATAAAGAAGCAAATATAAAAAACTTTTAAAATGTTATAAAATAATTATATTTTGGTTTAGTCACAATAAGCATTGGTAACATTTGTCCAGATTTTATACATTTCCTTTTAAATTGCAGTCGCAGCTGATAATTTAATTTACTTTGTATTTGAGTTTAACATTTTCTTTTTAATAATTGTTCTTGTTTGTATTGGCAGGAAGAATTTTATAATAAAAGAAAAACTGTGATTTTCATTGGATCAAATTTGCTCAATATTTATCTTTTTGTAAAAAAGAAATTAAAAACGTTGATAATTAATTAAATTAAACAGTTTCTTTTGAAAATCTAAATGAAAAGTCTGGTTACAACAAATGATTAAAAGAATTCAGTTGCCCTGAATCAATTTTGTAACATTTTCTGTATTTAAACTATAAAATAGACAGGTCTGGTTAGTCACTCAATAGAAACCATCACATCTATTGGCAGCAGGCCATGTTGAGGGTGATCAATTAAAAGACCAACTTAAAAACTGAAGAAACTGGTGGCAGTTTTAGTTGAAGGTTTCTAATTTATTTATGTACGATGTCTGTCTGGAAAGTATCCAGCCATTTAATATTAACAAAAAAAAATAGCCTTCCTACAGACGGATATAAAATCTATCTTGAGACCGTCAGAGAAGAGAAAAATGGTATCTGTAAGTCCCCACAGAAAAAATTCTTTAATTATTCTGTCTACTAACAAATTTAATCCAATTTATTCATTCTA
This sequence comes from Architeuthis dux, assembly GCA_006491835.1. Classification (NCBI taxonomy): domain Eukaryota; kingdom Metazoa; phylum Mollusca; class Cephalopoda; order Oegopsida; family Architeuthidae; genus Architeuthis; species Architeuthis dux. The sequence goes on along the minus strand of VCCN01003796.1, from coordinate 1,648,671 downwards.
GAAATTACTTCTTAAACATTGTTGTACTCGCTTAGAAATGATTCCATGTCCCATTATTTAAAAAAAAAAAATTTAACCCTCTGTAGTTGAAGAAAACAAAAAAAAATTGAACAACCAAAAGTAACTACCTCTCTCCTTAACCCCCTCTATATAATGACAATAGGAAATACAGATTCATTTGCTCTCTTATCAGCCATGACAATGGACGAACGAAACAGACGGATATAAAATCCGTCTTGAGACTGTCAGAGAAGGAGATAGTATCTGTGGACTCTAAGTCAAGACTTAAAGAAATAAGGGACTGAAATGAAAAACAAAACTAAAAAAACACTAATACTATCCAACTAGTTATTGTAACTTATAAGCACTCCAAAAGTTGTCCCTTTCAAGCCAACAAACACAGGTGGCGGATGGGAAAGCCCTATAGATATACAGGGTACCCGTCTAAGATGGCATGGACCATAGAGAACCCCTGTAGATATATAGCCACCACATTCCCAAATCCAATATGGCAGCACAACCACACAAAGATCATAATGTTCCTGTTGGATCATCACCTAACAAAGGTCCAACCACATTGCTTCATGTGCCTGTGGAAAAGTGCCCTCTTGGACATTAAACAAATTAAACAACATGAAGATAAACACTTACAATGTTCTTGGCATAGCTGAGGACCACAGACTAGACCAACTGCAAATGGAATTGGACAACATCGACTGGCACATTGTAAGTATAAGTGAAACCCACAGGAAAGGAGAAAACCTTCTAAAGCTTAAGGTAAGTAACCATCTATTCTATTATAAAGGGAGAGAGGATAAAAAATTCAGTGGCGTTGGATTCTTAGTCAATAATAACATTGCATGCAACGTTACAAGTTTTGACAGTATATCAGACAGAATAGCTTGAATAACAGTTAGATTAAGCAAAAAATACACACTAAAGGTAATTCAGGTCTATGTGCCTACTTTGAAAAGTTCTGACCAAGAGATTAAAGAGTTTTATGACGACATCAATAAGATAATGGATAGAGAGAAGACTAACTACACAATACTCATGGGAGACTTTAATGTTAAGGTAGGCTAAGGAAAAGTTGGAGAAATCAGTGTAGGAAAAAACGGAATAGGCCAGAGGAATGAGAGAGGTGACATGCTAGTAAATTTCTCAGAGAGATACGGTTTAAAAGATAACTAATACATTCTTTCAAAAATGGGAAGGTCGAAAATGGACTTGGAAAAGCCCAAATGGCAAAACAAAAAACAAAATCGACTTCATACTAATTGACAAGATAAATAACATTAAAGACGTTATCATTATAAATAAAGTAGACATAGGAAGTGATCATAGAATGATAGCATGCAGTAATAAATTTAACTTTAAAACTGAAAGGAATAAAATGATTCTTAAGAAGAAGAGATGCCCAAATAAGATAGAGAACATTAGCAACTTCAGAGTAGCGATAGAGAACAGATTTCAGACACTGTGGAATAGCGACAGTGACATAGAGGAAAAGAGTAATTGTCTGACAAATATAATTAAGGAAGCAATGGTAGGCGATACAAATGTAAACAATAATAAGCAACATTAAAACTAATCAAACAGAGAAGAAATATGAAGATAGAAACTAAAGAGGATGAAAACAAAAAAAGCAGAACTTAAATTAATAAATAAAAGAATGAGAAAAGAAAAAAGAAAGAAAAACAAGAAAAGGATAGTAGAGGCCATCAAAAAGGGGAAGAGTTTAAAACACGCCCGATCTGCAGACCATACCGGCAAGCAACAGATGCTTGCACTAAATGATAAAAACGGCAAAATTATCAAAAATAGGGACAAACTGACAGAAGTTATGAAAGAATACTATGAAAATATGTGAGCTTCCAAAATAGAAATACCACAAACTAGTGATATCCCAGACATAACAGTAGATGAAGTAGTGTCCACATTACGAAATATTAAACTCTGTAAAGCCCCAGGCGAGGATGGCATAGCGACAGACCTTCTAGAAGATGCAGGAGAGACCTTGCACAAAGGACTAGCACAGCTATTCACACAATGCTTAAGACAGAGAAAAGTTCCCCAAAACCTCTGTCTAGGAATAGTAATCCTACTCCACAAGAAAGGAGAAAAGCACAGCCTTGGTAACTACCTCCCTATCACACTATTACCTAAACTATTCACAAAAATAATCACAAACAGATTAACATGCACCTAGATGATAATCAACCACGCGAGCAGGCAGGCTTCAGAAGCGGCTACTCACCTACATGCAATAAATCAACTGATCAAAACATCCCCAGAATACAACAAACCACTCTGTTTGGCCTTTGTAGATTATGAGAAAGCAATCGACTCGTTAGAACACACAGCAGTCTTCAACGCAATGTGTGAACAAGGCGTTAACGAGAATTACATATAAATTATCCAAAACATGTACGAAAACCTCACTGCAATAATTAGACTACATAAAGATACAAACAAGATACAGATAGTGGGGGAGCTTACAGATAACTAATACAAGGGGATACAATATCACTTAAACTATTCACAGCAAGCATTGAAAGCATCTTTCGGAAAACTGATTGGGAGGGAATGGGAATAAACATAGATGGAGAATACTTAAGCAACTTAAGATTTGCTGATGACATTTCTATGATGTCGGAAACATCCAAAGAATTACAAAACATGTTAACCAATGTAAATAGGGAAAGTAAAAAAGTAGGCTTAAAGATGAACAGAACAAAGATGAAAGTAATGTTCAATGATAAAGTCCCCAAAAAGGTAATAAAGATAGAAGGTGAGATTCTTGAAGAGGTTGATGAATACATCTACCTAGGACAGGTAATAAAGTTAGAGAAAGACCATGACTGCAAATTAAAATGATGCATAACGATAGGTTGGAAAGCATTTGGTATGAATAGAGACATTTTGAAGAGCACCTTGCGAATGTGCCTAAAGCGTAAAGTATACAATGGCTGCATAATACCAGGCATGGCTTATGGATGTGAAACATGGAAATTAACGAAACAAGAAAATCAACTCAGAATAGCACAGAGAGCCATAGAAAGAGCAATGCTAGGGATAACTCTAAGAGATAGAAAAAGATCAACATAGATCAGAGAGAAGACTAGAATGAAGGATATTATACAATTAATTAAGCAGCAAGAATTAGCAAGAAGAGATGACAATAGATGGGGGAAAAGACTAACCGATTGGTGCCCATGGGGCAGTAAACGAAGTAGGAAATAACCAGATACAAGATGGAGGGATGAAATAGAAAAGTTTGCCGGTAAGACTTGGCAGAGGTTAACACAATGGGATGGATGAGCCTGTTGTTCACCACACAATTTCTAAAATCTTGGAATCAAACTGGAAACACACACTATCATTTCTTGTTCCACAACGATTTTTGCACAACACTTGCTTTTTATCAAAGATACCACTGAAAACCCAGCTTATCAGAGATACGTCATCGCAAATGGAATTAGGATTCGTAGAGCTTTAGCACTTAGCAGATGATATCTAAAACTCAGTTAATTCAATGTTGGCAAATTTTGTTTTCATTGAATTACGATTTCCTGGAATTATTAAAATTTTTTAATATTCCACAGTACCCTTGGGAGCAAACCGTGGCGCCCCGGGGTGCCATGGCACATACTTTGGGAATCACAGATCTTAGCAATAATTGGTCAGGCAGAAAATTGATGCAGGAAAATATTTCAATTGAGGAAAGAAATTTTCTGTCAATATTCAAGACTTTTCAAATGGTTGTTAGTTACGACTTAATGCAGCTATCCAGACGTAGATGAACTCATCAAACAAAATGTCAGCTTTTAAACAGAATGAATGATAATGTAGACAGAATGTAGTTTATCTGCATAAGTTTGAGCCTTTCTATAAGCCAGGTTTTGAAACAGATTGACAAAGTTTGTGCTATCCCAGGCAAATTCGCTCGGACATGAATATAGATCAGTTCATTTATTAACCATATTAATAAAATGATTGTCTATTGGAAACCTAAATCTGGAGCAAGTACACTGGATCAGAAGACAGGATTAGATTTATTAAGATGACATTTTTTTAACTAAAGATAGTGGTGAGACTGGCATAAAAAGAAACCATCAATTCAATGGAAACAAATTTCATTTGAATGATATTTGTGTCTTTTGTTAAGCTATGCTGATAAAAATGTTAATTTGTGTTTGATGCTAAAATGGTCTGGCTATCATTAGAAAAGTCTCCTGGAGTGAAATTGATCAGCAGAGATTCCAAACTTTTAATGTTCAATTAAAAAAGACTTTATCTTTAAGCCTTAGAGTTGCTTCTATATTTAGATCTGTTGTCTTTTAGTAACCACATGATCTTCGATTGTTTGAACCAAAATGTAAACATCAAAATCAGTCAGTACTTTGAATGCTAGGGTAATTTTAGCTTGTCAAGATATCTATCATTTTAAAATGTTGCTACTAAGACTGAGCAAAAGGTTTTATTTAAATTGAGAGCGTAAATAATCTGAAAAAAATGTAGCTGATCAACCCCAAATTTTTAAATATATGAAAAGTTTATTGAATTAGGAGCAATGTTCCCACTAATCTTTTCATAGCCGGCGTGGGACCAAAAATCCTGTGAGCAACTGAAGACGTGGAGTGTGCAGAAAATATTTGTACTTTTAAAATGATCATTGATTTTTTTGTCTAAAGTTTATGAAACAAAGGTCAGTTACTTTTAACAAAAAAATCTATGATAAAAGAAATGATTTATTTGGTGTATTGATTTTTCTTTATTATTTATTCCTATATTAGAAACCGTCAATCAAAACTGTCACCAAAACTGTCAACATAGGTTTCTTCAGTTTTTGTGATCTGGCTGGCTATTAGAAACTGTCACCAAAACTGTCAACATAGGTTTCTTCAGTTTTTGAGTGATCTGGCTGGCTATTAGAAACCGTCAATCAAAACTCTCACCAAAACTGTCAAAATAAGTTTCACTTTATTATGTATAGAAAAAACATTGTTTTTTGAAAACTCATTATCTAAATTGTTTTTTAGTGGGGGGTTCAATTTGCAATGTAAGTTTATGCTAAATTGATCCCTTAGTTTGTTTCCAGCAGCATTAACGTTTTTTTTTTGAAAATTCAGACTTTTTTAGTGATCACTACCCAACAGATGGCAACCTTTTTCCAATTTTTTAATCGATCACCCCCAATATGACATGCTGCCAAAAAACATTGTTTATGTGATGGTTTTTATTTATTTATGCACCAATTTGTTATTATAATAATCTTTGCAAAACCTGCAATCAAATTAATGCTACTTAGAGCAAGAGTGACATGACGATTGCTTTTTCGGCCATAGTTTTATTATTGAATCCTTGCATCTCTATAAGACATTTTTTGTCCAGTCAGTCCCCCATATGTTAAGTAACAGAAAGAGGAAGGAAGGGGGTATTATGATTTATTTACCAGCTGCTATGATGTCAGAAAAGAATGTGTGATGTCATTAAGAGAACATTTATTTAATCAATTCTCAAAATAAAAAATAAAAAATGATGCATTAAGTGTTCGTTTTTTTGCAAACTTTGTGATAATGCAGCAATCAGGCATTTTGAGTGGCTAAAAGTGGCTATATATGGCTAAAAATGGGTAGATCTTCTTTCTAGGTAACTGTATATGTGCCAAAAACTCATACAAAGACCTCAAAAAGAAATATAGGCATAAGGATGGTAGACTTGTTTCTTTATCTGACACTTTCTAAATTTGTATGCAACATTAACATTTTACTGCGCATAGCCACGCAGCTTGGAGTGAAGTTGATCTGAACACTAAACAAGTTCTTCTATAAAGAATATTGGTCAGCTGGATTGTATGTATCATCAGTCTCTGCTTATACCTTCATGGGTAATTGTTAGTAAGACCCAATTCCGGCTGGCCAGGTCTGGCAAAGCTTGGTTCTGTTTACGGCACATGGTATTCTCCCAACGGTCACCCATCTAGTTACTGACCAAGCTTGACAGTGCTCAACTTCTGTGATCATACAAGAACCAGTGAAGCCAACATGATTTGGCTGTAAGCCTTGGAGAGAGTTTCCTTAATCCTAGTCCTTGTGCCGAGATCTTAGCGGAGAGGCATTGAGTACCATTTGGTATAACTTGGTGAGGGATTGCCAAGTCATATGGCCTACCAAACTGGGCCATGGTGATTGGTGATCAAAATGATTGCTCCCTGTATAAGTCAAATGCTAGCTGTCTGGAATGGAATTATTTACGTTAACAAAGCCACTTAGTGGAGATTTCAGTTCTTTTCTTTAGTTTGAAATGGAAATCTAGACTCAAGGAATATCTTTTGGATATGGAATAAAGATTGTCTAGAAAATATTTCATTAATTTTGGGTTCAAGACTAAAAAAACTGACATTAATTCAATTTCATGATTGTGGAAGAGTTAGTAAGACCCACTAATAGCTAAATGGTTTTTTAAATCATGTTTGTAAAATCTCTAATACTTCAACAATATTATTTACAACTAGCATTCCAAGGGAAATTATGAACCACCTATATATGCTTCTTTTTAGATTATGAATTAAACAGTGGTAGTTGGTAAGTGAGAATACAGCTGGACACAAACTAAGAGATCAATTTAGCATAAACTTACATTGCTTATTGAACCCCCCCCCCCAAAAAAAACCCTATTGGTGAGGGGGGGTGTTTAAAAAAGACAAAAACACATTTTCCTACTCATTGAGGGGAGTGTGTGTACAAGATTTCAAGTTTCTACTATGAACAATTAGGGCTGGGCAAAGTCCAGATACATAGATACATCATCATCATCAACATCATCATCACCCGTCATAAGTCCACTGCTGGACAAAGGCCTTTCCCATCTCCTTCCATGACGACCTTGATTGTGCTAATCTCGGCAACATCTTACTGGCAAATCTTTCTATCTCATCCCTCCATCTTGTGTCTGGTCTTTTCCTACTACGTTTATTGTCCCATGGGCACCAATTTGTTATTCTTTTGCCCCATCTATTGTCATCTCTTCTTGCTAGGTGACCAGCACATCTCCCTTTTTGCTGCTTAATTATTTGTATAATATCCTTCACTCTAGTCCCTATCTGATCCATGTTGATCTTTTTCTATCTCTTAGAGTTATCCCTAGCATTGCTCTTTCTATGGCTGCATGTGCTATTCTGAGTCGGTTTTCAGCTCATTTTGTTAATTTCCATGTTTCACATCCATAAGTCATGGCTGGTATTATATTGTATACTTTATACTTTAAGCACATTGGCAAGGTGCTCTTCAAAGTGTCTCTATTCATGCTGAATACTTTCCAACCTATCATTATAAACTGTTTTATTTCACTGTCATGGTCTTTCTCTAACTTTATTACCTGTCCTAGGTAGATGTATTCATCAACCTCTTCTAGAAAGATGTATTCATCAACCTCTTCTAGAAAAATTATATCTGTATGACCGGATACATAGATACATATAAATGTCAGAACACCTGAATAACCTAAACCCGGCAATAAACCAGTGTTGTGGGTAATGGTGATTAATAAGAAAGTGTCAATATTCATCCAGCCATTATTTCTATTATCAACTTAAAAATCTAATCTGTCTGAGAATTTCTCACTTTATCTCGCCATTTTTGTTTACAGATTCTATCTTGTTGCATTATCATAAACCAATGAATCGATTTCGTTAGATTCTTTGTTATTATTGATATAATTATTCAACTAATAAAAAGTCTATCACTGACAAAGTCTTCAATAAATTCTAAAGAAATTCTGGCTGACCCTGAGTCAATGCAGATGCATTATTTGCGGAAACCAATGTTTCCAAAAAGGTAGTTTGAATACGACCCACAACAACTGCCTGCAATACTCTGCCAGACAGCTTTCAAGAGGAATAATAACTGAGCTACACACACACAAACACACACACGAGCGCACATGCACACACACCCCTGATTCAGTGATTAAGCCCTATACATACTGCTCTTTGTATAAGAAAGATCGAATGCAGTCAACAAAATCTATGAAAAGAGCAATTCAAGTTACAATCAGAGCAGTACAGGAACATGTCTGAGCCACTGACAATTTACCAAGTTGGGAGAGGTATATGCATGGCTGCCACTTTCGATACGTTAGTACCAATTTGGTAGTTTTAACTCATTTCATTTTGGAATGTTTTGGCAATTTCCTTTTCAAGTCTTGTTCAACAATATAGGATGAAAGAAAAATTTCATTCAAATGAAAATGAAGTATTTTTTTAATATTTGAGTTAAATTTGATTAATTTCTTTTAATTTTATTAGCATTTAAGATGTTTTTATTTATTTGGAACTTTTATGGACGATTCGGTACGTTTTTACTAAAAACTCTGTGGCAAAAAGATTTAGTAAAAACGTGCCAAATTGTCCATAAAGGTACCAAATAAAGAAGACTATACCAGTCTTCTGTATTTGGTACCTTAATGACAATTTGGGACGTTTTTACTAAAGCTTTTGGAACATTTTCTAAAAACTCTGTGGCAGGTGTAGTCTTCTTTATTTGGTACCATTATGGACGATTTGGTACATTTTTGCTAAAGCTTTTGGGACATTTTCTAAAAACTCTGTGGCAGCCCTGGGTATATGTATCCGTCTCTCTGTCTGTCCACACGATATCTCTAAAAGTTCTCAATGAATTTTAATGAAATTCTCTCGAAGGCCATGGAAGAAGTTATTAAAGTTATTGGGGGCAGATACATGCACAGTTATCTTCCCTACATTAGCTATATGTCCACATCACACAATATCTCCCAAAGTTCTCAATGAATTTCAATGAAATTTTGTGGAAGGGTGGGCAATGGGCTACGGGAGAAGTGGTTAAATCCCATTTTTAAAAATCTTTATAGTTACCTCCCCTGAATCGTAGCTATATATAAATTGATTTTCATTCAGTTTTTAGTGACAATGGCGTTAGCAGAGGAATGCGCTCTCTGGGTCCTTTCTAGTTTTGAATTCGTTTTGTAAAATCGATTGCAAAAACATTTGCAAAAGATTTTGGAATTGGCATAAAATTATGATAATTAGAGTTTTATTTTTGAAATTTGTGAAAGTTAGAATCTTTGTTCTCAATCTCCAAATTATCTTCAAATTATCAAAAGAAATTAATGCAAAGACAGTTGAATACTTTCTGTTGGGGTGAAACTTAGAGAAACTAGCATTCCAAGGGAAATTATGAATCACCACCACCAATAGATGCTTCATTTTACCCCGTAAATTAAACAATGGTGGTGGGCTCAAAAGTCCAAATTTAAAAAAAATAAGTGAAAATGTTGCTGCTCTAAGGGATCAATTTGGCATAAACTTATATTGTAAATTGAACGTATTTTGGGGGGGAATTTTCAAAAAACAATAAAAAAAGTATTTTCCGTACTCATTGAGGTATGTGTGTGTGCAAAATTTCAAGTTTCTACTATGAATGGTTAGGGCTGGGCGCATCCAGATAGATAGATACATATAAATATCAGAACACATGAATAACTAAACCCAGTAACAGTGTTTAAACTGATCTGTTGTGGGTAGTGGTGATTAACAATTAGCAAAAGAAACTCTCATGACTGACAACAAATAAATATGATGATACTATACTTTAAATTGCGCTGGAGATAAGCTTACCCAGGGGGACCAGGAACCCCCAGGGCCGGCCCTGATCTAGAAGTGGTAGAAGATAAGGATGTTAATACAAATAATTACCCAGTTGCTTTTACAGAACAGTAAATGCCAGCCTTCATTTCTATGTAAATGGAGCTTTTGTACCAAAGGAAGCAACAGCAAAGGCAACTAAATCTCTCACAGATTTGCCAGTAAAGAAAACAAGAAATAGAATTGAGAGAACAAGTCTGGTTAGTCACTCAAGAGAAACCGTCACATATCTTTTGGCAGCATGCCATGTTGGGGATGATCAATTAAAAAATTTGAAAAAAGAGTGATCAATGAATCTTTCTTTCAGTTTTTGTTGGTTCACTGAAAAGTCTGAATTTTCAAAAAAATAAGCATGAACGCAGCTGGACACAAACTAAAGGACCAATTTAGTATAAACTTATATTTTAAATTGCTCCCCATCCCTAAAAACCTATGAGGGTGGATATTGAAAAAAAGAATTTTTTTTTCTAGATATTTGGCATAAAATTATGATAATTAGAGTTTTAGGAGTAAATGTTTAAATTTTCAACCTTCTAGCTCCATTGGTGTGACACATACACAGCCAGACCCTCTTTCCAACTGAAGAAACCTATGTTGACAGTTTTTGTTGATGGTTTCTAATAGAGTTGAAAAGGATCAAAATAATATTTGGCTGAAGGAAAAATAAAATGGCTGCTGGATCAGGGACTAAATGATTTATAAATGATGCATCATTTTTGAAGGAAAGGGATTTTGCTTGAGCCTGAATTCATTTTGAAACATGCAGTAACTTGGCTTCAGCTTTTGTGCTTTCATCTGTCTTTTACTTGTTTTTATGCACTTTTTGACAGCATATATACAGTGATGGAAATGGGTTTAGGGAACTAGGTACAGTATCGCCCATAAATAAGTAGACCCCTACCACT
>VCCN01003796.1:1597663-1609551 GCA_006491835.1 Architeuthis dux | reverse complement strand
TGAGTTTATCTTTTTTGTTATTTCTGTACTAAACATTTGTTTAATATCATTTTAATCCATTTTTCTGCCTCGGGTATATAATTTGTTGTCTCACCTTAACCCTCGATATACCACGATATGCGCATACTCTTGAAAGTATATATGCTGTGACAAACATAAATATGGTGCAGAGAGTCGGTAAATAAAGATTGATATATGCTAGTATATTATCTATTTACCAATGTATACCAATGTATATATTATATTATTTAACAATGTAAGCAATTAATCTTATAAAATGATAAATGCTAGCTAAAAAAAGGCAGACATGTAAACAAACGTAGACATATACACAACACAGGGAAACAAATACAAGTAAATGGATAAAATGATATACACAGAAACAATCAAAAGTACAAAATTTTATATAAACAGAGAATCAAACTTGCAATCTCATTATATAGGTACACAATGATCTACATGTACAGATAACTTATATGATTAGACATATAGAAGAAGTTATTTACATAACTTCTAGCTACACAGTTATAATTATCATATTTACATAGGTACATATGATAATTATAAAGAAAATTATTCATTAATCAATAATTAATTGGGAACCTGTTTAGCAATCGCTAACACTGATTAATTAATTAATAATTGTCTTTATAATTATCATATTCTGTCGGACATAAAAATTTATCCATTCCTTGATTTCATAGGTACATGTGTAAACTGATTCAGTTATATACAAACCAACACAAAAATAAAAATGATACAATCATCATCATCATAATCCACTGCGGGACAAAGGCCTTTCCCATCTCCTTTCAATCTTGTCCCTCCATCTTGTGTCTGGTCTTTTCCTACTTCGTTTTCTGTCCCATGGGCACCAATCGGTTAATCTTTTCCCCAATCTATTGTCATCTCTCATTGCTAGGTGGCCAGCCTATCTCCATTTTTGCTGCTTAATTAGTTGTATAATATCCTTCACTCTAGTCCTCTCTCTGATCCATGTTGATCTTTTTCTATCTCTTAGAGTTATCCCTAGCATTGCTCTTTCCATGGCTCTCTGTGCTATTCTGAGTTGATTTTCAGCTCATTTGGTTAATTTCCATGTTTCGCAGCCATAAGTCATGGCTGGTATTATGCAGCCATTGTATACTTTACGCTTTAGGCACATTGGTAAGGTGCTCTTCAAAATGTCTCTATTCATACCAAAAGCCTTCTAACCTTCCAATCGTTATGCGTCATTTCTCTAGTTTTATTACCTGTCCTATTCATCAACCTTTTCTAGAATCTCACCTTCTATTTTTATGACCTTTTTGGGGACTTTATCGTTGAACATTACTTTTGTCTTTGTACTGTTCATCTTTAAGCCTTTTTTACTTTCCCTATTTAGATCGGTTAGCATGTTTTGTATATGTTTTGTAATTCTTCGAATACAAAAATATAGATGCCAAAAACAAAACAACAGACTAACAAAGACTCCAAATAAGTGAATCACTATTTATAAAAGACACAATAAGTGAAAAAGAAAATTGTCACCCCAAGTTCAACCTTTTTATGATTAACTATCAGTTAACAAAAATACAAGTCTTGTTAGTCCTCAATAGAAACTGTCATGCAGCAAACTGTGTTGGAGGTAAGTGACTTCTCTTGCCTTTTGTTGGCCAGTGATCACTAAAAAGTCTGAATTTAAAAAAAAAACAAGCAGGCAATATCTAAGGGATCAATTTAGCATAAACTTACATTGCAAATTGAACCCCCCCCTAAAAACCTATTTGTGGCGGAATTTTCCAAAAACAAAAAAAAGTTTTTTCTAGACATAATAAGGAATGAATGTTGAAATGTTCAGCACTTTAGCTCCATTGGTGTGGCCTGTAGGTGTCATACATACATGCATAGCCAGACAGACCAACTTGAAAACTGAAGAAACCTATGTTGACAGTTTTGGTTGACGGTTTCTAATACTAATCAGTCCTGATGATGCTCAAACATGTTCAGTCGCTAATACCGATTATCAAAATCCTGTTGCATCACAGTGCCTAAAATGATCTTTGGAAAGCTATCAAAGAATATGAAAAGAAAACTGACATTATATGAAAATCCTGTTGTATCACATTGCCTAAATAATCTTTGGAAAGCTATCAAAGAATATGAAAAGAAAATTGGGATTATATCAAAATCTTGTTGTATCACACTGCCTAAATATACAACAAATATGAGATTATCTGTCATTATCATGCCAACAAATAAAAAAGACAAAAATTGATATGAAATCTTTGGGTATTGAATATTAATTAGAGTGACAGAGATTTCTTCAGCATTTCCCCCACTTTTTATATTTACTAGTAAATTAACCGTTGCTTTGCTAACACCAAGGGGTGGAGATCTAAAGCACTGTAGTATCTGAAAAACATCATGTAGAGTTGCCTGAAGTGACCATCCCTAGCACTTAATTAAATCTTCTGCTGACCAACACTTGAAAGGGAATTCAATTCCATCTCATTTTACTTTCTCGCCTTTCTTCTTTTCTCAATGGCCGAGTTCAGCCATTCCCCTTTATCGAAAATCTTTATGTTTCACCCATTACCCTTTTGTCTCCCTCTCCCTGCCCACTTCATGGTCTTTGTGTTGCAATTCCATTTTCCTCTCCTCTAACCCCACCCCTTTCAATGTGAAATATTTATTTTCAAACTATGACCGATGGAGGCACAGACAGACAAACACATTGCTTGTTATAATTTTGTCAAAGTTTAGTCCAAGTCTGGAGTTGACTTTGTTTTTTTTGCCGTTACAACAAGAACAATCCTCACCAAATCTTGGGGTGTACCCTCTTCACTGTTTGTCTGTCCTGTCACGTTAAACCAAACTGATATATAAAATTAACATTTCCCTAACGTGAATTGAAATCATGACCAAGTGATTGCTAGCCGGTTCTCTTACCAAGTGAGCCAAACTGACAAGTCTTATATATCACAAATTTATTTATTATATGTACTGTACGCTTAGTTTAATGACAGATATTAACAGATTAAAAATGCAACAAAATATTATGTCCTTTTATTCAAATAATGACCACGGTCAACCACACACGTGTGTCCTCTATGATCACAATACCATAATGGCTGGTCGTTGACCAGAACATAAACAGCGCCCCCTAGCGGAAGTTTTCTGCCCAAGAGGAATAACTCATGATACTTAACATATACAATACAAAAGTTGCAGTAATCATCTTCAGTCGGAATAGAAGTAGGAGTGGAGTTTGACCTTGGAGCAGCCGGGATATGTATTAGATTGAGGCATAGCAGTGAGACCAGAAATGTCAAGATGCAGTGGGGTGGGGGAAATTGTATTCATACCTTTTTTAATGGTATCAGTAAAATGGCACCAACAGTCTGTAAGCAGAGAATCATTTTATCTTTTCATTTTCTGCTATCCTAATCATTTGGCCATTTTCAATATTCAATGCTTTCATGCATGAATGCAGACATATACATATGTATATCTATATAGCATTCACATATATGAGAACACAGCTACAAACACATACATCAATGGATATGTATAAACACACAATTACAAGCAGATATACTTACATACTAATATGTATGAATATATTTCCAAATAGAAGCAGATATATACAACAATATGTATAAATATATACTTTCATATGAATATGCATGCACACACACACATATAAAAGTATATACAAAGAAGTATACTTTTAAAATATCCTAACTGAATCCCAAAGATATGCACCAGTCCGTTTTTAGAAACCATCAACAAAAACTGTCAACATAGGTTACTTCAGTTTTTAAGTGATTCTGGCTCACTGGCCATGTATGTGTCTTGTATACAGGACACACCAATAGAGCTAGAGGATTGAAATTTTCAATATTTACTCCTTATAAGGAAAAAAACATTTTATTTGGTTTTGAAAATTCCCCCCCCCAACATAAGTTTTTATGGGGGTTCAATTTACAATGTGAGTTTATGCTAAATTGGTCACTTAGTTTGTGTCCGGCAGCATTTGTGCTTGTTTTTTGAAATTTCAGACTCTATTATTGATCATTGCCCAACAAAAGATGAGAGAAGTAACTTATTCATAAATCTTTAATTGATCACCCCCAACACTGCATGCAGTCAAAAGATGTTGCTCAAGTGACAGTTTCTATTGAGTGATTAACCAGACCTATTTTTATTTCATTTCAATACTGGATCATTTTAGAGCCTATAAATTGTAATTGAAACAATTTCCAAAAAGAATATAACAATTCTTTTGATTTATAAATGTTTGGCACAGAAAGAAATGATCACTGCATCATGACCCATATACATATCAATGACCAACAGAACATCTTTATATAATATACAAGTACATTCACTCTTGTAAAGAAGTATACAAACATACCACCCTTCCTCCCCCCCACCCAAATTATGAACATAACAAATAGTAGACAGATCTGGTTAGTGTTGCATAGCCATTGTTATTACATAACATGCAAACATACAATTAGAAGATGCAGGGGTTGCAGCGTGCAAGAGAAGGATGAAACAAACAAAGTCTTGTTTATAGCATATATCTGTTTATTTTCATTGCTCATCCAATGCAAGCAAAATACAGTCACAGCACAGTAGTTCTCAAAATACAAACAACTCTTTGCAAATCATCACCCGAGGGAGAAGATGGGTGTTTACATATCTGTATACGGAGAGAGAGAGGCTAAGAATACCTAGGCATAGTTTGGACATTAATTAGCTCTGCACGTGTCGATGCAACATGCGCCGCTAAACCTCTCTAATTGTCCCTGTTCTCAAAGTGACGCTTCTATTTAAGCCTGGTGTCTACATAGCTAGCTTGTTTCTCTTTGTCCCTACTCATTATTTTTTTTTCCTTTTCAAAACATCTGTTTTCGAAATTCACAGCCACTTTTGTAAATTATACTTATCTCCCTATCGTCTTTGGTCTGTGATTAATAACTCAAAAATCCTTAACGTGTTTCCATTAATTTTACTTATCTATAAATGGATCTTTTGATCTGTGATAATTTGTATTCAAATTCATTCAAGTTGCGCCGTCCACACAACATGAGATCTTTTCATAAAATTCCTAATGGCCAGAACCGGCGCCAGCATTGCAGGATTCTTTCCACGCTGTGTTTCAGATGGACTAATGACCAAATCAGGTCGTCAATTATGTATTCTATCTCTCTCTGCCGTATCGGTCATTTGACCTCTGACATAAGAGCCTGGGCAGAAATATATCCCTTTTTCTGACCGTGATAACATTTTAACAAGACATTTTGTTTTCTTATTAGAGACACTAAATGACCAACCTAATTAATTCAATAATTCCCATTATATTACATTAGTCACTTAATAGAAACCGTCACATGACCAACATCATTTGGCAACATGCCGTATTAAGGGTGATCAAGTAAAATATTGGGAAAAGGGGTGAACTATGAATAAGTTACTTCTCTCGCCTTTTGTTGGGCAGTGATCACTAAAAAGTCTGACAAGCGCGAACGCAAACTAAGGGATCAATTTAGCATAAACTTACATTGCAAATTGAAACCCCCCCCCAATAAAAACCTATTTAGGAGGAGAATTGTTTAAATTGTCAGTCCTTTAGCTCCATTTCTCTATATGTGTGATATACCAGCAGCCAGACCAACTTGAAAACTGAAGAAACCTATGGTGACAGTTTTGGTTGAGAGTTTCTAAAAAAGTTATGAACATAAAGAAAAGTAGATAATTAATCACAGCTACCCACAACAGACCGGTTTGAACACAGTTGCTGGGTTTAGGTTATTCATGTGTTCTGACATTCATATGTATGTATGTATACAGACTTTGCCCAGCATTAACTGTTCATAGTAGAAGCTTGAAATTTTGCACATATACTCCCTTCAATGAGTAGGGAAAATGCTTTTTTTTGTTTTTTGAAAATTGCCCCCCATAATAGGTTTTTAGTGGAGGGTTCAATTTTCAATGTAATTAATCCTAAATTGATCCCTGAGTTTGTGTCCAGCCGCATTCATGCTTGTTTTGTTTTTAAAAATCATGAATTTCTGGTTCAAACCTTACTAGTAGCATTTTCATCAAGGTAACTTAATTTTACCACCACCACTGCTTAATTTACGAGGAAAAAAAGTCTGTCGGCTCCACCTGCAAAATGGTGGTGGTGATTCATAATTTCTCTTGGAATGCTAGTCTTTTTTAGTTCCTATTCTTTAGATGCTACTGACAAATGTTTGGTAGACAATGAATACCCTATATATATATGATATAAAATACAACTATATACACTATGCAATATCAAGACATTGATTTCTTCCCATGATAAAATTGTTGAGCCTTGAACAGATAAAATTAGGAGACTGTGATAGAGTATAGAGTGGATATGAGGCAGACTTAGACAAGCAGAGGAACTTAGGAGTAACTCTCTGCAAAATGTTACTAATGATATACATCATTCCTTCATGTGACTGTCGGAAGAATGAGAGAAAATAAAGAGAAGATATAATGTTGTCATCTTATTGGCTTCTGTTTGTAAGCATCTTCTGGGGAATGTGATTTTGTCAAAGATTTCCAGTCTGATACAGTCTAATGCACTTACCACTGGAACAGTGATTTACTTATATTTACTTACGTTTGTTATATGGATGTAAGGGAATAGTAGATGTGATTAGACAATGTGGAAAAGGAAGATTGAGAAAAGTGTGTTACGTCAAAAACATATTTATTATCATGAAGATAAACCTTTATGCATTTCGTCGCTGTGAGCAACTTCATCAGAAGAAATTTGAACACTGCAGAGAAGTTTGACTATTCATGCCGGGTAACCTAGGCATAGAGAACACCCTTCATTTCATTTCTACTACCCAGCGTGGATAGTTGCACTTCTCTGCAGTGTTCAAATTTCTTCTGATGAAGTCACTCACAGTGATGAAATGCATAAAGGTTTATCTTCATGGTAATAAGTATGTTTGGGATGTAACACGCTTTTCTCAATCTTCCTTTTCCACATTGTCTAATCACATCTACCATATTTGTTAGATATTTAGGCAGCCATGGACAGGGGTCACAGATTTGACCCCCACAGGTGTTGAAATTTATAAACAGGATATCGACCAAAACCCTAACTGCAGGTGTCAGAGACCGGAAGATACACCAGGTGTTGAAAGTCATAAACAGGATATTGATTAAACCCTAGGCTGCATTAACAAACCACAAAAAGTTCAAAATGCGGCTGTGTGCTCTTATTAACATCCAAGATTAATAGAGTTTGACTTTAGCACTTGGCGCAAGAGTTTCAGCTATATAGCACCCAGACTTTAGAATCAATTACCTTATGATATCAGGAACATTAAGATATTAACAAGTTTTAAATCAAAAATAAAAACTTTCTTGTTTCGTGACTTTCATACTTAGATGAATTCAGTAAATAGATACTCCTACAAAAAATAAAATAGAATCTATACTAATATTTGAACAGTCTGTTTGTTTATTTGTCCATGCCTCCTCTCTGCAAAAACTACAAACCCAATCAACCTAATATTCTGCATGTAGACTGGGAAGAGGTCAACTTTCCACATAGGTTATGTGAGGTTCACCTCGGAGGTCATTTGAGATTACCAGTAACCATAATTTAATTTTTGTAATAAATAAATAATATAGTTTGTTTTCAAACTCATTGAGCGAAGTGAAGAAGTATCGAGCAAATTAATTTCTTTGAAGCAAATTTTGCTTCATATAATGAATTGACAGATATTTCGGACTTGATGTCTTAATTATTATATGCGTATTCAAGTTGTCCAGTTTTTTTATACTAAATTTCACTAAAACATAGATCCTTTCAAATTTTTATCTACAAAAACTTGGCCCCCAAATAAACGCCCACCTAAAATAACTGCCCATGGGCGATCTATCGGGTGGGCGATCTTACGGTAGATCCCAGTTTGTTATGACAAACAACAAAAACATGTTCACACCAGATGCCCGGTGGTTATCGCTGGAAACTGAGAGACAGCAAGTCTCCTCAAGTCTCCACCCCTCCTCTCACTTTCCCTCAGTCCACAACAGTGCTGTGGTTTGCACTTTCTCACCAAATGTCTGATGGTCATCGCTGATGGCTGAGTGTCAGTAAGTCTCCTCAGGTCACCAACCCTCCTCTTATCGTTCTCACATTTCTCAGCAGTGCTGTGGTTTGTACCGTACCAATCTTCCCCAGGTATTTTTTGCCCCCCCCCCCACACGCTTTCTTCATTTTAGCTGTTAGGCCATTGCTGACGACTGGTGGTCACAGGTCTCATACGTCCAGAACTCTCCTCAGTATTCCTGCAGACCCCAGTAGTACTGTGGTCTGCATAGTCTCTATCCTTCCTCTTATCTCTAGTTCCTCCAATATTTTTTTGATGTCTTTGGCACAGTTCCCAGTGCGCCTACTATTATAGGTACTACCCTGATCTTTCCTTTGATATCTGATTTCATTCATTGCCATCCGAGTTTCAACCAGAAACCTAGGGCAGGCAGCAATATTTGTCAACTCCCTTTTTAATGACCCCAATGGCTCCTATAACAACAGGTTTTGTCTGAGTTTTGAGTTGCCGTAATTTTGTGATTTCTATTTCAAGATCTTTGTACTTAGATAGTTTTGCAAATTCTTTTACAGATGTGTTCCTGTCTGATGGAATGGTCATATCTATTAATAGGAAATTCTTTTTCTTTTTCTCTTTAACTATTATGTCTGGACTGTTAGCCTTGATGGTACGATCTGTGTGTATTAGGAAAACCCATAATATTGTTATGTCTCGTGTTTCAGTTACCGGTTCTGGATGGTGTTCATACCAGTGTGCAGTGTACCATAGTGTTTACACATTATCCACTGAATGTACTGCCCCACTCCTCCTCCCCATCACCATTTTATTATGCCTCTTTGGGCATCTCCAATTATAAACAATATTTACACGTCAACTTCAAAATCAAATATAAAATTCATAAAAACACTATTAGATGTACATAAATATAATCAATATTTACAATTTAACACAATTCACAGATCAGATTCTCTTGAAAATTTCATCAGACAGATCCAAAAAACTGTCCTTGTAAGCTCATGCTGTTTGCATAATTTCTAAACTTATCTAAATTATTTTTAAAACTCTCTACACTAGTGCTATTTTTAACATGACTAGGCAACTCATTCCAAAAATATATTACTCTATTAGAAAAAAAATCTAATTGTTTGGTAGTTTTAGTTTTTGCAATCCGTCTTGTCAATAGATTTCCAGTTCGTTATCAGTTAGAGATGTTCAAAAATGATCGACCATATTTAGAAATTCCATTAATTATTTTGAAAGTCTCAATTAAATCCCCCCTCATTCTTCTCTCTACCAAAGTTGTTAAACCCAAGGACTTCAATCTTTCTTTATAATTAAGATCTTTTATTCTTTATTATTCAGTGAAAACCTGACGAGCATTCCAAGGGAAATTATGTATTACAACCACCTATAATATGATTCTTTTTACCTTGTAAATTAAGCAGCAGTGATCATTAAAAAGTCCAAATTTTTTTTTTAAAGTGAGAATGCTTTAGCATAAACTTACACTGTAAATTGAACTCCCACTAAAAACCTACTTGGAGGAGGGGGTTAAAAAACAAAAAAAAACATTTTCCTTACTCATTGAGGGGAGTGTGTATGCAAAATTTCAAGTTTCTACTATGAACGGTTAGGGCTGGTCGAAGTCCAGATACATACATAGATACATATAAATACACATGAATAACCTAAACCCAGCAACAGTGTTTAAACTGGTCTGTTGTGGGTAGCAGTGATTAAAAATCTCAACTGATATTTTATCTTTTAAGCAGTTTTTTGTATTTTGCCAATTATTTTTTGATTTTCTAAACTAAGAGCATGAATGGTATGACCGCCTATACTGGCAGATCTGTTGAGGATCGAACAACGGCCAGCAAGATTAGCTTGCTGATTATTGCATATTAGATATTATGTAGAAAAAAACGGATCAGGACATATGTCCTGATCCGTTTTTTTCTACATATGATCTACTCATTAATCCCAGTGGGAAAAAAATCATATATTGAGATATTTCTTTTGATATAGAAAAAAATACTGAATTCGTTCCTAAGTATAGTGCATAGTTTGAAACAGTGAACAGGGAGTATTTGTTCAGCAAAGCTTTAATCCATACTGAGCCAGTGGAATAGTCCAGTGTTATGACCAGCAAACCAAGACAGTCACACTTGTAATGTTTATGTATGTATGTATATGTTTTAAATCAATAAACATGCCAAATTAGAGGCTACCCAGTAGCCCCTATTTAACGAGCCCCACTAATGGGAACAGGAGCCTGGATGTGGGAGTAGGAAGGCCCTCTCTGGTCCAGGCAATCACCCTGTAAACACGTATCTTTTGTTCTCTCCACTTCTTTTCTTAAACACAGCTAAATACAGTTATGAACCAAACATGTTCAAACTAAACACAGCTAAACAGATAAGAACAACAAACAACAAAGGCACTAATACCAGACGGCATTACAACACTGTAGATTCTGTGCATGTAAATCTGAAGTCATCTGAACTCTTGATATTAGTAGATATCTATATTGTTCATTTAAATAAACTTTGGTAAAATGCATATCTCAAATGTCCCAGATTTACTAGAACTACAAGGACAAAAACTCTTTGACACAAGTAGAATTTCTTTGTTACTTTTTTATGGTAAGAAACCCTGGCACTTTGATGGATGTTTTAGCCTTCAGCTGTTTTCTCTATCACTTGTG
Source organism: Architeuthis dux (assembly GCA_006491835.1). NCBI lineage: Eukaryota > Metazoa > Mollusca > Cephalopoda > Oegopsida > Architeuthidae > Architeuthis > Architeuthis dux. The sequence continues at coordinate 1,598,754 of VCCN01003796.1, read as the reverse complement.
GCAAACTTCCAAGTGCACACTAATGATATGAGTAGAGTATAAGGATAAAAAATCAGCAGGAGACAACAAATTGAACTTTAAAATTATTAGCAGACACCAAATATATAGTATCCATCTTGTGCATATAGCTGAAATACTAAAGACTAAAACAGTTTATCCAAATTTTTTTTATATGTATTGGGATATTTTGAATTTAAAATATGTTAATTTTATGTTGGACATTTTAACATCTTAAAACTGATGCAGTAGTCCTAAAATGAATTCTTTAAATAAAAAGAACATATAATTTGTTATTATTTAAATTTTTATGACTTTTTACCTTCATCTTAAATTTTATTAGTAGTCATAAAAATTTAAATAATAATGATTTATAATACATATAATATTAAAAAAAAACACCCCCAAAACAGAGAAATGTATATAATTTATTCTTTGCCAAAAGTTCTGGAAAGGATATTTTGTATGTGGAATAACTTTAAAATGCATTTAAGCTGAATGTATAATTAATTTTAATAGAAAATTTAAAAGTAATCAAAATTTACCTTACCCATTTAATTAGCCTAGGAAGTTATCTGATAAATAATTCACCACAGGGGTTGGGAGTTGTGACCTGTCCAATACAATGTATCAACAGATCTCAAGTTGGACATTTTAACATCTTAAAACTGATGTGAGTGAGAGAAGCAACTGTATACCTAGTTCCCAAAAGCCAGCCTTACCATATACCTAATGTTCTATTTCCGTATTTACTTTCTACTTTTATTTGTAATACAAAAAGTAAAGATGATAAAATAGAATTAGACAATGAAGGTTACTGATGAATTCAAAGGTTATTTTAAACTGGGGACTATTCAGTGGTGGGAATGTTTGGTGGGGGTACGTGGAGGTACAACATATATCTACTTCTCAATTTCAGTGCAGGTTATATGGGCTGATAACAGCCCTCAAATTGGCCATATTAAAAGAAAATTACCCACAGGGGCTTACAGTGCTCCCAAATCCCCAGCTGCGCTGGTTCTCTTCGCTCATTCCCGATGGACCCCTCTGTGATCCCCAAGCATAAAACGTAGATAGAGCCTTAACATATACCT
>VCCN01003796.1:1553075-1566818 GCA_006491835.1 Architeuthis dux | reverse complement strand
TTTCGTTTTAGGCACATTGGCAAGGTGCTCCTCAGAATATCCTTCAAAATAGAAAGTTTTACAACTTGATTAACTTGTTATTGAAATTATTGTTCATTGATTTGAATTTTATTCCTTGATTTAAACTCTAAATTTTAGTAAATTTCTGAATTCAACATTACATCATTATCCTCTACTTTTCAAGACCAAATTTCTTTTATTGTAGTAAGGGGAATTAATGAAAGCACAAAAGCACAAGATTTGGCTGAAGGCCAAGAATTTAATTATACCTATGGGAAAGCATATGAGATGTGGGTTTTTTGCCATAATTACTTTAATTATAGCGAGCCGGTTATTACATTTTTTGAGCTGTCAAGGTGGGACAACGAAGAAAAAAGGTGAAGAACTATTGTTACAGTATTCCACAGGCCCGTCGCCAGGGTACAGCGAGTATGGTGGGGGGCATACATTAAGTCCGGTGGGGTCTTAGATGTAGAGAAGTAGATGTGCTCAGTGTTGCTAAAATAGTGCTAAATTTCTTTTTAAATAGCCCCCAAAACATGCCAAAATATGGCCAAAATATGGCCCAAATTACAATGTTTTATCGAATATATGGGGAAAATCAGTATGAAGAAAAAAACAAAACAAATGAAAAGTTATCTCTCAATCAAGAAATAATTACAGGATCTTTCCCAAAGTTTAATCACCTCTTCCTTATCATGTGCCTTGTTCTTCCACGTAATTTCATTAAATTTCATTGAGAACTCTAGGAGATATTGTGGGGACTGACAGGGGCGAATACAGAAATGTATGAAAAAAGAATGCAAAAATATCTCTCAATCAAGAAGAAATTCTTGGATCCACACCCAAATGTAATCACTTCTTTATTATGATGTGGCTTACCTCTCCACAAAATAGCATTGAAATTCATTGAAAACTTTTGGAGATATTGTATGGACAAACAGGAGTGAATACAGAAAGGCAGGAAGAAAAAAGAGTGGAAAAATATCTTTCAATCATAATCGAATTCTTGTATTCTTGATGGAGTTATATACATATTCATATAGTTTGAAAGGAAATTTCACTAGCTTTCCAACATGCTATGTTGCCAATTTGTATCTGTTGAGCATGAAAAGTTACAGCCAAAAATATGAAGCTAGCTATGTAGCATTTTACAAGGAAATCTCAAGTACACAGTCCAAAGTCAATGGAATTAATTCTTGATAAAGGTATATACATATATATATCATTAGAAAGAGAATTTCATCAGGTTTCCAAGGATATATATATACCTCTCTCAAGAATTAATTCCTTGTAGTCGATCCAGTAATTATTTTGATTGAGAGATAATTTTTCGTTTTTTTCTTCATACCGAATTTTCCCATTATATTCAATAAAACGTTGCAATTTTCTCACAGAATGCAATGGCCGACAGTTGTAAGAGTTACATATTTGGATTCCTCGTACTTTAATCTACTAAGGCCACCACTCACACCTTGGGTACCCAAAAACATAAATAAAGTGGTCTTGACTGCTGGGCTATAGACACTTATATTTCCACCTAAACAAAATGTTAGAGTGAAGAAAAAAAGAGAAAGAAAGATGTCTCATGGGTAATTTAGTCTATTATTTGGAAGTTCCTAAGTTAAAATTATCAACAAAATATCTACAATTTTAAATTATAGCTATTAATTTTCATCACAGTTTCTGTTTGTCTCATCTATTAAATGATTGTTTTCCTGTATAAACTCAAAATTTACAGTTGATATAACAATTACCTGATTTCCATTCAGCTATATATCTATCTCTTCGTCATGATTGTTTTACCATTTAACTACAATTGAAGAAGTGTGTGTGTGTGAACACCATGATTACTCAACAACTAGACATTGTATGAAGTTGGCATTCACCAGATATATTAGTCAGCACACAAGGCAGTGCAGTGTCCAGTTTGAAGATTTTTGGATCTGCGGTTCTCGAGAAATCTATGCATCATGATTACTTGACAACTGGTCATTGTATGAATTTAACATTCGCCACATATATTAGTTAGCACACAAGGCAGTGCAGTGTTGAGTTTGAAGATTTTTGGATCAATAGTTCTTGAGAAATCTAATAAAATAAATAGAAAATTAAAGATTATAGATCTTTCTTCATAGTCTCTATAAATTATCTCTGCTCTTTAGAATTATCTAAATTTAGATATAAAATATCTGAATTGAGCCTGCTGAAGAGAAGTAACCGAAATACTTTGCAGCCATTGTATGACGGATAGAAAATTATTTTACATAACAATTATGGCAGGCTGCTCCACACACCATAAAGTCTGGCCCCTTCCAAACATGCACCTTTGGAACGGGCACTGCACTAATATTTATGATTGCTACCTTTGCTTCATCAATTGGTATATTTTGTTGAGATTTGTATTATTTTATCAAAACCTTACATTTTAAATAACTTAGTAAATAATTTGTATATTAGTAAACACAGGTCTTCCCCATTATAATGTAGGTGTTAGGGTCCAAAAAAGCCAACCGCATTATAACTGAACTGCAATAACTGGGGGTGGGTTAGGGAGATATGGGCAATATTCAATGGATCTACTGTAAGATTGCCCGGCCACCAAACTGTCCATGGGTGGTTATTTTATGTGGGGGTCAAGTTTTTGTAGATGAAAATTTGAAAGCATCTATGTTTTAGTGCACTTTGGTATAAAAAACTGGACAACTTGGACAATACGCATATAATAATTAAGACATCAAGTCCGAAACATCTGTCAATTCGTTGTATAAAAAAAAGTTGTTTCAAAGAAATTAATTTGCTCGATACTTCTTCACTATTGCTGAATGAGTTTGAAAACAAACAAGTTATATTATTTATTTATTACAAAAATTAAATTATTTTTGGTGGTACTAAATACAGTCTATATAATATATAGACTGTATTTAGTATATATATATGTTCGGCTCTCGTAGAAACTTAAAAAGAAAACACTGTCCAAAGAAGTACCAAATACGAGTTGCCAATTGTTAGTGAAGTGAATAAAAACATAAGTCATAACTTTTATTGTTTTATTATGCTCAATTTAGCAGTTGTGATGATCTTTGAATAATGGCCCTGGGCTATTATTTAGTCCATTTTTTCCAGGCAAATTTGGCTGTTTTTCTGTTTTACCGTCCTGGGCAATCTTACAGTAGATCCCGGGAGGGGATAAACAGCTAAAATCATCTATCGTATTAAAACTAAGTGAGATTTGAACAAATAAACTAAGGCATTCTTTAACTTTTAACACAAAAGATTTTAATAATACATCTGTTGCCAAAAATATTTTGTCGTAGCGTTGTACTCATCTTTGAACAGGAACATATTCATATTTTTGGCAACAGAGTTTCAATGCTGTAGAGTTTAGTTACAAATAATACCTGATAATATCTGTTTTTATTGTGCAATGTTCCACTAGAAATTAAAAAAATCCTGCTACGTTTGGTTTAAAAGAAAATTAACTTTCTATAACATAGTGGTAGGGGTGTAATTATTTATGGCCAATACTGTATGTATCTATGTATCCGGTCTTTGCCCAACCCTAACCGTTTATAGTAAACTTGAAATTTTGCACACACACTCCTCTCAATGAATAGGAAATGTGGTTTCTGGGTTAATTGAAAATTCACCTTCAAAATAAGTTTTTTGTGGGGGTGCAATTTACAACTTAAGTTTAGGCTAAATTGGTCCCTTAGTTTGTATCCAGCAGCATTCATGCTTTTTTATATTCTTTCAGTTATTTTAGTCACATAATTATTTTTATTCAATGTAATTTTTCTGCATTAAACATTCTGATGTTCTTAACCATTTATTAGGTTTGTGCAAAAGTTTCCAGTGAAAAACCTGTTTTCAACAGTGTATTCAGTCTCTAGTTTTCAAAAAAGAGTGCTCAGAACTTTTGTACACAAAGCTTGATAACATAACTGCAGTGGTTTTTCTTCTAAAAACAGCTATTTCTTAGGGGATCTCGTTCAGTGCTATTCCACTTTCACATCTCTATTATACAGATTCTCTTTTCAGCTTTTAATAACCACAGGTTTTTAGGTTAACTCTATTGATCTGATAATGCTTTCATCAATTGCTTGAATTATTTTTCTCCCTGCTCTTCATTTCCCCTTGCTCTTCGTTTCTCCTTGCTCTTCATGTCTCCTTGCTCTTCAAACCTCTATTTTTAATTCTGAAACCAGCAGTATTTTTATCTTGTTTTTCTTCAGAGCCCTGCTTGACTCAGTTCATGCATCACATCTCAAGATGTTTTTTGCATTGAGGTTCTTATAAAAAATATACTCCCTATTCTTTCAATTCAGACTGCTATCTGCTGTAGATTCCTTAGATCTGACAGGCATTAAAGGTTTATTTCTTTTTAGATTGGTAGCCCATTGATTATTTGATGATCATCATCTTTAAAAAAGTAGAAACCTCTATGAAGAATTTGTTTTTAAGGCAATGAAATAGTTGCAGGAAATTTCCAGCCTCATCAAACTTAAAGGACAACTCCCAAATGGAGTATGGAGGTGACAAAGTCGTGGTTTCTATTGCATGCATCAGCTTAGTGATCCTTGCAAGTTTCAGTTCTGGTCAAGAACAGGACTTTATTCCTAAAAGTTTTTATGACCACCCCCTTGGCAGGATGCAAGTCCACCGAAGGGATACCTCCACCCTAATCACACAGCTTAGAGTGTACTCAATTAGCTGCTGAGTGCACAGGGAAATTTGTCCTAATGAAGAGTTTTACACACTCTTTGCGCAGACCAGGAATTGAAACCAGAACCTTCTGCATGTGTAGCAGACGTGATAACCATTACACTATCTGTGCAGACGTGCTAACTATTACACTATCCGAGCAGACGTGCTAAGCATTACACTATCTGAGCGGACACAACCAGGTGTAGCTAATAATATATTTTTCAAGATAGGTGAAGAGCCATAATTTTACTTACAATATGTTCACTCTTAAACAGATACAATATTGCTTAACAAGAGAAATGATAAAAAGACCTGGTGGGGGATACATGTTGATAGTAAAATCAGGTTTAGTAGATGCATAGAAACACAGATTAACAAAACCAACAGAATACATGGGATGATCAGAAGATCATACCAGTTTTTGGATGCTGATACTCTACATCTGCTATTCGTCATCCTGGTACGTCCTCGTTTGGAGTTAGTTAATGCTGTGTGGCCACCACGGTACCAAAAAGTTAAAAATCTTATCAATGGAAATTTGCAGAGAACAACAAAGCTAGTGCCAGGAATATATGACTACTCCTGAAGAGAGACTTGCAAAACTGAAAATAGCAAGCATACAGTACAGGATGGACAGGGGAGACATGATGGAGACATACAAATACACCCAATCTCCTTGTTATGGAAAGTAAAAGCACCACTCAGGTCATATGTTCAAACTAAGAAAAGTCATATTCAATAAAAGTCTTAGACAGCACTTCTTTGTGTGTCATGTGGTAAACCCATAGAACAGTCTCCCAGCTTAAATGGTAGTCCAGTACACTCCAAACCTTCAAGAACAGACCTGACCAGCATTGGGCTAGCAGAAGATTCCACCCACGCCAGTATGTTACCAATATACCATGCTCATAAATTTTTTTTAAAGTAATAGGCATAGTTAAAAGACCAGATCAAAGCCCTTCGGCCTAATCTAATCTGCTAATGTATTGTATTGTTAATTTTTCTGAACAATCATAAACCAATGTTATCAATATTCTAAAGAAAAATCACATACAAAATTTTCCTGACTCAAATAATGTATCTGAAACCATACAATGGAAAATTAGTTTTACAATGGGCAATACAGATATTTCTTTCAATATATTATGGTACATGCAAAATGCAAAATGAACTCACGAGTTTCTTAGTTTTATTTAGACCAGCTCACCAATAACTGTTTCTTTCAAATAGTTCTTTGGACAATTGAACTCCTTCTTGTTTGTGTTGTTAACACAACATTTCAGCCAATCCATTCTTTAACCTTCCTAAGGTGTATTATCTGAATGTGATGGGGGTAAATAAAAGTTTTTAAGGAAGAATGGATCAGATGAAACGTTGTGTTAACAACACAAACAACAAGAACGAGTTCAATTGTCCAAAGAACTATTTGAATGTTAATGACCCTTCTCAAAACTATAGAAAATAACTGTTTCTTTATTTATTGGCTTAGAGAAGGGGACAAAAAGCCATTATGGTCTTGATACCAAATTTAACCATATTGAAATGAATTTTCTGGATAGATCCATATGAGATTAATTATTGGAAAAGTGTCAGCAGATGCCCATGTAGACAAGGGATATCTGGGTTGTACAAAAATAGGATTTTCAGAAAACAACGACTGATGGCAAAATGGTGAAAATAGGGAATGCTACTGGCAAAAAAGAATTATTAACCCTCATAGCACTGCCAGGCCGATATATTGGACTTGATAACATAGCCAACATATCAGCCTAAAAATGTAATTAAATAAATATTAATTTAAAAATGTAAAAAATAGTGTTTTTTGCTATAATAGTCAAAAGTTTTTTTCATTAAAGCAAAATTATCCCAGTTGGTGAAGTACAGAATATTAACATGCAGGAAATATGATGATGGAATTCCCTGAATTTGGTCTGATTCACACTTACAGTATGAACTGTTAAGTAAGTATGATGTGTTATTCCCCATTGGGCAGAGGAGTTCCGCTAGGGGGCGCTGTTTTACGTTCTGGTCAACGAGCAGCCATTATTGCATTGTGCTGATGAAGAGAAGAAAGAGCTCGGAAGGACACACGTGTGTGGTTGACGAGACAACAATTATATAAGAACCAATGTTCATACACACAACAGCCATAAATTTCCCTAGTAAAAATTAGGAAATTTAACATCTAATCAGAGGCGTAGTGGGGGGGGGGGCGCTTAGGTCCTTGAGGGGACCCCTCCAACATTCAGTGAGATTTGTCAGTAGAAATGCAGTAGTTGAAGTACTATAAGAATCTGACAACCAAAACAATAAACAGGTTTTTTCAGTTTTTAAGTGATTCTGGATGGCTGGCTATGTATCTATGTGTCATGCATACAGGCAGCATCAATGGAGCTAGAGGGCTGAAAATTCAAACATTTTCTCTGTATTATGTCTAGAAAAACTTTTTTTTTTGTATTTTGAAAATTTTCCCATGAATACGTTTTTAGGCGGGTTCAATTTGCAATGTAAGTTTATGTTAAATTGGCCCCTTAGTTGTGTGTCCGGCAGCATTTACGCTTGTTTTTTTTGGAAAATTCAGACTTCTTAGTGATCAAACAAAAGACATGAGAAGTAATTTATTCATTGATCATCCCTTTTTTTAATTGATCACCCCCAACTTGGCATGCTGCCAAAAGACGTTGATCACATAATGGATTCTGTTGAGAGACTAACCAGAACTGTTTATAAATCTTTGGGGGATCTGTGGGGGTTAATAGCGGCCACCCACCCCTCAGTTACGCCTCTGCATCTAATATCATTTACTTTCATTTGGTTAAGTAACACCTGAAACCTCTTAACAGAGCAATTAGTAGCAACATCTAGTTTGGTGAGTCACAATAACAAGAGATAAAAGAATAGAAAATAATTTCCAGGGATGAGACAAAATGAAAAGCTGCATTTATTCCTTCATATAAAGCCCAGTATGTGACTTCCTTCTGTAAGGCAACCAAAGCAGAGAAAGTTGCTCTCGACACACAGAGCTATAAATGGTCTCCAAATCAGAGAGGCAGACAGATTTATGTCAGCACTTAAGCAGCAAGTCTTAGTGAGTGCAATAGGGTAATGGAGGCAGCAGAGACACCTACTGTGATTCAGAAATAACAAAATCCGTCTGTTAACAGGTTCCTTGATGACTATCCAGTCACTTTAGAGGATATTTCAGGTATTGTAATCACATGTAAACAGTGTGAGGAAACAGCTTAGGGAAGATACATTCGGAGATTGTGATGGGAAAAGTAGAAGAAGTCCAAGGAAAAGTTGACTTTTGTAGAAAGTTTATACAAAAGATGGATTGAGTTTATACAAAAGATGGATTGAGTTTATACAAAAGATGGATTGAGTTTATACAAAAGATGGATTGAGTTGCCATGGTTAAAAAATGAAGGAGGAATGAAAAAAGTATTTTCTGAGAAAAACTGTTTAAAAACAATGTGAACAAGTAATAGTCAATATACATTTTGTGTTGTTCAATAAACTATGATACTTATGTACTGGATTTTGGTCTCTCCATTACCAAAAAACAAATTCTTGTAGCAGTTAACATTCCCATAAAGTTATATAATTTTCTTACTTCTATGAATTTGATAGTATTAGAAACCATCACCAAAACTGTCAACATAGGTTTCTTCCAGTTTTCCAGATGGTCTGCCAGTAAACACTGTCGGAAAAGACAAGATGGAGGGGTGAAATATAAAAGTTTGCCGGTAAGACGTGGTAGAGGTTTGCACAATCAAGGTCGACATGGAAGGAGATGGGAAAGGCCTTTGTCCAGGAGTGGACTTATGATGGCTGATGATGATGATGACTTCGGGGTGGCAAGTCATCGCTTCAGGATAAAGACTTTATAAGCTTTTTAAATTAATAAAAATTTGACAAATGTTTTTTTTAAAGTTTTCCAATAATAGCTTGGTCTGTTTTTTTTTGTTTTTTTTTAAACCCCCCCCTCTCAAGTAGGTTTTTAGTTGTGCGTTCAATGTGCAATGTAAGTTGATGCTAAATTGATCACTAGTTTGTGTCTGCCTGTTTTTTGAAAATTCAGACTTTTTAGTGATCACTGCTCGACTAAAGGCAACGGAAGTAACTTATTCATTGATTACCCCATTTTCCAATTGTTTAATTGATCACCCCGAATACAGCATGCTGCCAAAAGATGTTGGTCATGTGATGGTTTCTATTGAGTGACTAACCAGACCTGATTGAGCATACTTTTTATTAATGATACAAATGCACAATTATAACCAACATGATTGCACCTTTACAGCAAAAATCAGAAGTCGAAATCCTCTGCTAACAAATCATCATCATCATCATCGTCATCGTCATCGTCATCGTCATCGTCATCGTCATCGTCATCATCATCATCATTCCACTGCTGGACAAAGGCCTTTCTCTGCTCCTTCCATGTCGACCGTGAGTGTGCTAACCTATTCCATATCTTACTGACAAACCTTGCAATCTCATCTCTCCATCTTATGTTTGGTCTTCTCCTACTGCAATCTCTTGGGCACTAATCAGTTAACCTTTTGCACCATCTGTCATCCCTTCTTCTTGCTAAGTGTCCAGCCCATCCCCATTTTCATTGCTTACTTACTTCTATGATATCTTTTACTCTGGTTTGCTCTTGGATCCATGTTGATCTTTTTCCAGAGTTATTCCTAACATTGCTCTTTGTGTGATTCTGAGTTCGTTTTTCAAAACAATAGATGCAATAATTCCCTGGGTATGTTTATGCTTTGACAAATATTTTGGCAGTAAAGCAGTACAAGGAGGCAGTAGAAAGCAGAGAAAGATAGAAAAGAAAAGATGGCGCTATGTGGTTGATTTTAATCAACATTTTGAGCCAATGATAGGTCAGTTGAAATCTTGAAATCAAAGAAATATAATAGATTGTATTCTCTGTGGAAAACGGTTGAAAAACAAGGCAGACAAGTAGCAGCCAATAATCAGAGACAGGCACCAAATATATTGATTCAATTTTCAGCATCATTTACCCTCAATGTCATATACTCTTTAGATCTTTGGATGTTTTTAAAGAAATGCAGAGGAAGCTGTTCACTAATAATCACAAATAAAAACATTTGATGCTATTCTTAAGTTATAAACCTTAGAGCAAAGTGTCTAACATATAAATGGCATTAGTTGCTTGTGTTTCATCATCATCATCATCATCAGCCGTTATAAGTCCACTGCTGGACGAAGGCCTTTCCCATCTCCCTCCATGACAACCTATCTTGTGCTAATCTCTGCCAAGTCCTACCGGCAAACTTTTCTATCTCGTCCCTCCATCTTGTGTCTGGTCGTTTTCTACTTCTTTTATTATCCCATGGGCACCAATCTGTTAATCTTTTCCCCCATCTATTGTCATCTCTTCTCGCTAGGTGGCCGGCCCATCTCCACTTTTGTTGTTTAATTAGTTGTATAATATCCTTTACTCTAGTCTTTTCTCTGATCCATGTTGATCTTTTTCTATCTCTCAGCGTTACCCCTAGCATTGCTCTTTCCATGGCTCTCTGTGCTATTCTAAGTTTGTTTTCTACGTGTCTGTAAATACTAACTGCTCAGAAACCACAAAGGAATTTTTATCAAAATGTTATATTTAAAAAAAGACACTCAATTAAAACTAGTTAATTTGTTTTCCAATTCAACATTCTAAAATATTGAAATTTGGGTTGAAAGATTAAAACGTACTTATCTACTTTAGTTGTAGGTAGTTATGGGTAAAATGATTTTGCACAGCACTATTCCAGAATCCAGGCATCCACGGTCCAGACCCCGCCAACTTCTTCAACACCGTGCAGAAATGAAGAGAAAACTGTGAGGGTGAGGGTGGGGGTAAGGTGAGGCTAGTCCGGATGGAAGACAGAATTAAATATACAAATTTAAAAGCAATCGTGACATCTCACCAGAAGGTTACATTTTGACAAAACTTAGATATGTAGGTAGCAGGACTTATTGGAAATGTGAAATACATGTGTGTTTATTTTGCATGTATATGTGTGTATACATGCCATAAACACAGCTAATTTTAGCCATTTTTAAAAGACTAAACTAGCCATGTTTAGCCATTTAAATGGTCATAAAATAGCTAACAAAACTTTTAGTGCATTTTGGCATTTTTGACGCTTTTTTGAGGTTGATTTAGTGCTAAAAGAGTTGTTTGAGTTGCTGGTGAGTAGTGCCAGTGCTACCATTAGACCAACTAGGCAGTCGCCTAGGGTGCAGACCTCAGAAGGTGCTGTACTGACCTTTCGGCAAAGTAGGACGACTTAACTGTCAAAAATGGATCGTATTGTAAGGGCTGATTTGACCAATCACCGCTAAAGAAGCTAACATTTATTTTACTTTCATACTAAGCTGGCACAGCAATGAGTGTTTGAGTTTTAGTAAAAAAAGATTATTTTATTTTATTTTTTTTATTAAATCAAGTATTGTAAATCATTTTTATTAATCTTTGACTGCTATTTACCCTCATCTTAATTTTTAGTAGTTTTTTTTAAACCACAATGTGTAAAATGGTTTACAATAAAAGCTTTTTTACTAAAAGGAAAGGAAATCATTACAATCAATTTCTTTGGGAATCTTACTGATTCTATTAGGCAATCCAAATGTTGAAAATGGCCTAAATAGCTGTAACATGTACATCAATCAGAAGGCATACATCAATCCAATACACAACATTCATCGGAATTTTATGAATTTTAAAATTTTAAGGTTTTTTTGAAATTTTGAAGTTTTGGAATTTTAATATTTTTATAACATCTAGAACACTGAAACTGAAAGTATTTTCATTTTCATAGTTTAATGATTCCATTGAGACACAAATTATAAAAATAATTTAATCACTAATATTTCTTCCAATAAATTTTTACTTTTTGTTTTTATAGAACATGGCTTCTCAAACTTTTTTCATTTGCAACCTCTTTCGATGAAATTTTCATAACCTTTCATGTATTGTTATAATAGCAATAGCTACTAAGACTATATATTAGTCTTTAGTCATAATCTAACAGTAACTAAACATAGAAACAAAATAAGACTAGAAAGTTGCAACATATTTATAATCTATAAGTTTTATGGTGTTTATTATAAAAAAAATATATTCTTTAAAATTAAATTATTAAAAGATAACAAAAACGAAATTTATTTTTGAAAAATTAGTGAATAGAATTGAGTTATTTTACTATCTGCACCAGAGGAATCCATTTTTGTAGAGAGATAAAAAAAACAAATAGTTATATAATTATTCTCTGAAAAAAGATTTTCAAATATTTCTGCGACTCCTAATAATCTTTACGCAACCCCCTGAAGGGTACTGACCCCTACTTTGAGAAGCCCTTGTATAGATCCTATCTAACAACAGAGATTATTATATGATTTGTTCAGGCTAGTATCTTTAACTAAAACAAATCCTATACTTAATCAGCAGTAAAAGTGTTGTCCTAATGTCTTGTTTTGCCCGAGTTCATTCCCTCCCTAAGGATTAAATTTGATACGCCTATGTTTGTTGCTTTGTACGTAGTCAGAGTATCAGTTTTCCTGTTTTTACACTCGACTACATCAGTAATTAAGTGAGAAAAAAGAAAACCTCTTCTAAAGTTGAATATAAGACTGTTAATATTGTCAATAACATGAATTTATTATTATTATTTATTATATGGTAGATGTGATTAGACAATGTGGAAAAGAAAGATTGAGAAAAGTGTGTTAAGTCTCAAACATATTTATTATCATGAAGATAAGCCATTATGCATTTTGTCATTGCGAACAACTTCATCAGAAGAAATTTGAACATAGCAAAAGAGTGCTGCTAACCATGCCAGGAGGTCAAAAGGAAAGATTGAAGAATATTTTCTCTGTTTGGAGAGGGAATTTATTTGGATGAAGGTTCTTTTATGGGTCTTTGAGCTGGTGGGGTGTGGGCTTTTAGATTAAGTGGGTCTGTATATGTGTATCAGCTATAAAGTGGGTGGGGATAGGGGCGGGGTGTTTAGATTAGGTGGTTGTGTCTGTCAGCTGTTGAAAGGGTGAGAGTGGTTAGTGTGATTGATGTTTCCCAGAATTCTGTCCAGCTGAGTATGAATATCCAGACATTTTTAATTATTTATTCTTATTTAGGAGATTATAGGATGAAATATTGTAACAATATTTTAAAAATAAATTTCTACTAGTTTTTACGTTTTTGGATGCTCTGACATAATGTTATGTAGCAGTGAACTTGACCTTTTGTATAAAAAACTGTATTAAGTCACATTGGATAGTTTTTTTGCTACACATTCCAGAGTAAGGTGTGTCAGTGCACTTGATGTTTTTTTTCTCATGTTGAACAATTCATGGTTTTAGAAGTGCTGTGATTCATGGATATCATTGTGGAAATTTTCGTGGAAGCCAGCAGACACAGCACAGATTTTGCAGCAACACAATGCATAATCAGCAAATTGATTTTCCTCTGTTGATGTGAAATGTTGTCCAGATTTAGCATCGTCTTTGGTGGATGTTCTTCCCAATTTGAAACACTGGTACCACTCATGGCATTGTGTATGGCTCTGACAATCCTCCCCATAGGTCTGTTGCAACATTAGAAAAGTCTCTCAAAAACAGAATTTCACACAAACACGTCACTCTTCTAAAACCTTCATTGTTCAACTTGGTGAAAAATGCTAAGCACATGTAGCTCAAAAACTAACCAACGTGGTTTGATGCATTTTTTTAATTCAAAACCTTGAGGTCACTGCTACATAACATTTCAGTCAGAGCACCCAAAACGTCACATTTATGGACAGACCTTGTATATTCAGACATTTTTGGATTGAGTCTGTTATCATGAAGTCTCACACACTGAGGCTATTTCTGTTTATATAGATAGTAGATTTAATGGGTTATATGATTTCAATGAGATTAAATGGAAAACTTGATTTAACAACATCGAAAACTCCAGATTGTCAGAATAGATTGAACAAAAACATCAAGCAGTGTTGAATCTGGTGTAAAAGTTTC
>VCCN01003796.1:1523112-1543425 GCA_006491835.1 Architeuthis dux | reverse complement strand
TTGTACTCTGTCACGCTAAGGGACGCAACTGATGTAATAAAAATAAAACTTTATGTTCTGATGATGTAATAAAAATAGAATTTTATGTTCTGATGATGTAATAAAAATGCTGAATTTAAAGAATAATAAAAACAGGTCTGCTTAACAACATCATTTGGCAGCATGCCATGTTGGGGGTGATCAATTAAAAAAAGGGGTGACAAATGAATAAGTTACTTCTTTTACCTTTTTTCAAATTTTCAAAAACAAGCAGGCACAAACTCGGGATCAATTTAGCATACACTTACATTGTAAATTGAACCCCCCACGAAAAACCTATTATGGGGGAATTTTCAAAAAAAATGTTGAAATTTTCAGCCTTCTAGCTCCATTGGTGTGGCCTGTACGTGTGATATATACATACATAGCAAGCAGGCGGGACTGGCTTGAAAACTGAAGAAACCTACTGTGACAGTTTTGGTTGATTGTTTCTAATTATACTTATGTTGAAATTTGGTACTTCTTCATCAATTATAAGTCCACTACTGGACGAAGCCCTTTCCCATCTCCTTCCATGACAACCTAGATTGTGCTAATCTCTGCCACGTCTTACTGGCAAACCTTTCTATCTTGTCCCTCCATCTTGTGTCTGGTCTTTAACTACTGCGTTTACTGTCCCATGGGCACCAATCAGTTAGCCTTTTCCCCATCTATTGTCATCTCTTCTTGCTAGGTGACCAGCCCATCTCTATTTTTGCTGTTTAATTATTTGTATAATATCGTTCACTCTAGTCTTCCCTCAGCTCCATGTGGATCTTTTTCTATCTTTTAGAGTTATTCCTAGCATGGCTCGCTGTGCTATTCTAAGTGGGTTTTCAGCTTGTTTTGTAAATTTCCATGTTTCACATCAGAAAAATGCCCAACTTAACACTTTCAGAATTGATTTAGTCTTTGTAAAAGATATACATTTGTAGCAAGCATTATCTGGAGGTTTTGGTACACACTGATGAATAGATTGACACTGCCTTTTATTTATGTTGAGATATGATGTACAAATTTATATAATGTTTCAAAGTTACTCTGGTAGAAGCAACTGTATTCAAAACCAAGGCATAATTGAAGGGGAGGGGGCTTTTCAGAACAACCCCCCGGACCCCAATGGAGAGGGGTGCCCAAAAAGCTTATTATACATTGTAGTTCACCTACTGCATTTCTACTGACATTATACAATAGCAAGGATATATTTGTATATACATGAATTGTATAAATAATAATTCAGCCTTTGAGATTGTTTTTCACCAATTAAGTGATATGTCTATTTATTGCAAATTTTCCTTTTTCATGAAATCTCACTAAATGTTGGAGGGGGCCATCAAGGTGCCAAGTCCCCCACCGCAGGCCCCCAAAACCTCTAGCTATCCCTAGCTATGCCACTGATTCAAAGAACCATAGAAAAAGTGACAAAAATATTATGGGTTGGCAATCAAAATGGTGGAATGATTGCAAAAGTGACATTCATCAGAGAATTAAATATCTGTCAATAAAAATAACCATAGGCAATCATTCTTTTCCAATTTTAGCCACTTTTATAATATTTTTGAATACATGGTTATTATGCATTGATTATTTCAATGAAAAAATTAAACAGAAATTGTCACGTGACCAATGTCTTTTGGCAGCATTAAAAATTGAAAAAAGGGGTGATCAACCAATAAGTTACTTCTCTGGCCTTTTGTTGGGCAATGATCACTAAAAAGTCTGCCAGACACAACTAAGGTATCAATTTACCATAAACTTACATCGCAAATTGAAACCTCACTAAAAATTTAATGAGGGGGTGAATTTTCAAAAAACAAAAAACTTTTTTTGTAGACATAAGGAATAAAGCTTTACATTTTCAGTCCTCTATCTCCATTGGTGCAGCCTGTATGCACGATAGTTAGCTAGCCAACCAGAAAACTGAAGAAACTATGGTGACAGTTTTGGTTGATGGTTATTAGACTATGTAATTTCTTTGGTTTATCTGCCTCCAACATCTAAACCAATACAAAGCAATTGGCCTGATACAACCAAAATTGGGCAGATTTGGTACTGAACAAAGTTATTTGGTTCTGAAAATGAGGATTTTGGTACTGAAGGAACAATCCCTTACACACAAATGAGATGATACAACATAGATATACATGAACAGTAGATACAAAATATTTATTTTAATTCATTTATCCTGCAAGCTTAGTCTGATGATAGTTATTTGATTATTTTGTTACTGAAGCTATTTAATTTGGTCCTAAACCAGACAAATTTGGTCTGATGATGAATTTTAACTTATTTGATTATTTTGGTACTGAAGCTACTTAATTTGCTCTCAAGACCATACGGATGTGGTCTGATGATGGATTTTAAGTTATTTGATTATTTTGGTACTGAAGCTACTTAATTTGGTCCCAAGACCAGACAAATTTGGTCTTGTCTGGCATAAGACATCTGGCAACCCTGGATGGGGGATGGTCCAGCTGTGAGATCTCCAAACATGAGAGAAAGAGAGAGAGACCAACTTGAAAACTCAAGAAACCTATGTTACAGTTTTGGTTGATTATTTCTAATTACCTAATTAGATTTAAAGCTAGATTCTCAAGGAATTCAATATCTTATGCAGACATTTTGAAAAAATACATTATTCATTCATTTTTTTTAATAAAATAATTTTTTATAAGAATAATATTCCATTAATAATAAAAGTTATTTGCAATTACAAATTAACTATTTTTCATGTTAATCTGTGTAGAAATTTTTAAACAAATTCCCACCAATAACTATGACTGGATATAAAATAGTCACTGGAGTTTGAGCATTTGATTCACTTTCAGTTATCAACAAGAAGCAGACAATTTCTTTATGGTGTCTTGTCATATTTTTTTAAGCAATCATCCACCCCAAAGAAATCCTTAATCAAACTAAAATGTCATTTTACTTATGTTGTTTATTATTATTGTGCTTTGCTGCTAGAATCTCAATATTTGGATTGATATTTGTGAGTTTTAGTCTTATGCCTCCTTGCATGAATAAATCAATTCTATTTCTTTCTTTTGTCAATATTTTATTGACGGCACTGAAGCCGCATTCAACCAAATATTCCTCTTGGATGATTTCACTGGCAGATTCTATATCACGGTCAAAGGGATCTAGTATACATGGCTTGACTTCTATAGAAAACAGGTCTGGTTAATCATTCAATAGAAACCGTCTCGTGACCAACATCTTTTGAAGGCATGTTGGGGGTGATCAATTAAAAAATTGGAAAAAGGGTTGATTGATGAATAAGTTACTTCTCTTGCCTTTTGTTGGGAAGTGATCATTAAAATGTCTGAATTTTCAAAAAGAAAGCGTGAATGCTGTTGAACACAAACTAACGGTCCAATTTAGCATAAAATTAGATTGAAAATTGAATCCCCCACTTAAAAACCTATTTAGCAGATCAATTTAAAAAAAAAGAAAAAGTGTTTTTGTAGCCATAAGGAGTAAATGTTTGAATTTTCAGCCCTCTAGCTCCATTGGGGCGGCCTGTATGCACGATAGATAAGTAGATAGATATATAGATAGATAGCCAGCCAGACCAACTTGCAAACTAAGCAAAACTATGTTAATGTTGTCAGTGATGTTGACAGTTTCTAATAATTTCTGAAAATCAGTTATTCAGTTTTTCTTTCAATCACAATAAATATTCTGTGTCATTTTTATGAGTTTGATCTGTGAGATGTCCAATTAGTTCTGTTAACTCTGGCATTCTGTTGAAGTGCTTCTACTGTAAACTGGCTTTCAGAACACGTTTGCAGTCTAACAACGTACAATATTCGCCGTGAAGCTTCATTGAGCTTTCAAAAACCCAATCCAAAAACAGACGTCACATTTGTGGTTCTTTATTTCCTTTGCCAAATCCAAATCCCCCTCCCTTTCTAAGAAAATAACAATTGTATCAAATTGTCTTACAAATCTGGTTAGGTAGTTTCCTTTTGAAAGCCATCAAACTGCTGAAAAATCAGTCTAATCTGCTGTTCTTCGTTATCACTAGCAAACTTCCAGAAAAAGTCGGTCATTTTTGCTGAGATTTAACTTTATTAAGTGTTCCCATAATTATTGCCAATGATTTATGAAGAACTGGGCTAACTTTTTTGGCAACTAAATGATGGCAGTGTATAACACAATGCACAGTAAGAATTGACAGACAAGCATTTTTCAAGTAGTTAATAAATCCCATATGTTTTCCTACCATGGATGGAGTGTCATCAGTTTTCAAAGGGGATTTGTTTTTCATCAAACCAAATATCTCAAAACCTCAAAAAAGGATGATCCAGTTGTGTTGATTTCCAAAGATTTTACAAACAACATTTCTTCACAGTTTGCAGACTTTTATCAAACAGATGTATGCTTGGAGCTTCTGGACGACCTACGCGTGCTTGCATAATTAAATAACACGATAACGGAAATTAATAATTAATACAAATTTTGCGAAAATACATATTTTGTAATTCACCAAATTGGAGTAGTTTCCCCTTATTTCTGTATTTTATTGAATAAAACAAAAGATCTCCTATTTTCTTAAAAGAAAAATCCATTTGTCTGTGACAATCTATCGCCCCACTCAGCTCAAGTTTCATCCCCTTGGGGGCAATATTGCTCCCATTGGGAATGATTGGTCTATATACTTTGATATAAAATGTAGAGAAAAGTGTTCAGAATCACCATCATCAGCCATTATAAGTTCCCTGCTGGTCAAAGGCCTTTCCCATCTACTTCCATGATGTGCGTAATTGTGCTAATCTCTGCCATGTCTTACTAACGAACCTTTCTATCTCATCCCTCTATCTTGTGTCTGGTCTTTTCCTACTACATTTACTGTCCCACAGGCACCAATCAGTTAGCCTTTTGCTCCATCTGTTACCCTTTCTTCTCGCTATATTCCCTGCCCATCTATATTTTTTGTTGCTTAATTACTTGTACAATATCCTTCACCCTGGTCCTCTCTCGGAACCATGTTGATCGTTTTCTATCGTTAAGAGTTATTCCTAACATTTCTCTTTCCATTGCTCTCTGCAATTTTGAGTTTGTTTTTGAGTGGTTTTGTAAGTTTCCAGGTTTCGCATAACTGATATTATGCATTGATTGTATACTTTACATTTTAAGACTATTGACAATTTGCTTCCCAGTAGTCTCTATTTATACCAAATGCTTTCAAACCAATCATTATGCGCTTTCTTATTTCATTTCATTTCCGTGGTCTTTCTCTAGCTTTATCACCTGACCTAGGTAACATTGAACATTACTTTTGTCTTTGTCTTGTTCATCTTTAACCCTATTTTTTGCTTAACTTAACATGTTTTCTAGATCCTCTGCAGAATATCATCAACAACTGGTGGCTAATAAGAAATTTATACTTACAAGTTACAACACCCACAAACATTGTTCACTATTAAAATTAATACTTGAGATTTAGTGTTTATGTCTTATGCTTTAAGATTTGGAATCTATCCTCTCAACACATGTAAAAAGGATTTCCTGTTCCATATTTTTATAAAAACTAATATGGTTACCAAGTTCTTGTTTCAGAAGGAAAAAAAAGGCTTTTTGACATTTAAAAATTCAAAGGAAAAGGAAAAATGAAAACATTTTAAACATTTGCAGATGATAAAGAAATAGTGCAACAGTTTTAAAAAGTTAAAAATGTATACAAATTGTCTCAGTATCTATTTCAGTTTCATTCACCATCAAGTCTTTATTACAAAATTTCATTCACCCGTGACTAAATTTCCTTATGTTTTTGTTTATTTTCATCCTATTCTCCCTTGTGTATAATTTTATACAAAATTCATGCAAAAAGTATGAATTAACTCATTTCTTAAGTGTTTATTTGATTCATGTTTTTTGAACGTCATAAAAATATGTAAAGAAACCTAGGAGTGATGAAAATTATTAGATTTTTTCTAGTTTACATAAATTTAGCAGACAACAGTCTTAGAACTTAGAATTGGATTTTTAGAAATAATGTTTTCTTATTGTATATGTTTACCACAAAATTACCTTTTTACATATAAAAAAATATAAATATCTGAGTAAATTAAATCATTCACCCTTCATATTTCATTCATCCTTGTAGTTTCATTCACACCCAAAATAATTTCATTCATCCTTGGGTGAATCATTCACCAGTTTAAGAAACCTAATTAGCAAACTAACCACCATATTTGATGGCATTTAAGACCTCATTTCAGCAGGGAATATCAAAAAGAGAACTAGGAGTGATGAAAAAATTAACACTGAAAAATTATTAGAATTCTTCTAGTATACATAAATTTAGCAAACAACAGTCTTAGAGCTTAGAATTAGATTCTTAGAAATAATGTTTTCTTGTTGTATATGTTTACCACAGATAATTACTTTTGTAAAAATAAAAAAAGTCAAATGTCTGTGTAAATTGAATCATTCACCCTTCATGTGCATTCACCCCTCTGATTTCATTCACCCCTAAAATAATTTCATTCACCCTTGGGTGAATTATTCGCCACTTTAAGAACCACTCTGTCAGAATGCTGCTAAACATAGTATTATATGCTAAAAGTATCAAAAATGAAATTCTGATGCAAATCTAAATTGTTCCTATTTGAATAAGAAATAAAATAATTTCACAATATTACAACATTTAAGATTGAAAACAGAAACAAAAAAGGTCTGGTTAGTCACTGAATAGAAACTGTCATGTGACTAATGTCTTTTGGCAGCAATTAAAAAACTGGAAAAAAGAGTGATCAATAAGTTACTTCTTATAAATGTTTAAATTTTCAGCCCTCTAGCTCCATTGGTACAGCCTGTATGCGTGATAGATACATACATACATATATAGCTGGCCAGACCAACTTAAAAACTGAAGAAACCTATGTTGACAGTTTTGGTTGCTGGTTTAAAATAGTTTTATTTCCTAGATACAATGTATATAAGCAATACAGCAATAATGGAGTCTGTTTAGGAGGCAGGTCTCTTTAACACGTCAAAGATTACTAAAAAGTAGAATGCTATAAAGTTTGTCAATTCTTTAAACTACCCACAACACTGGTTTATTGCTGGGTTTAGGTTATTTATGTGTTTTAACATTTATATGTATCTATGTATCCAGACTTCGCCCGGCCCTAACCGTTCATAGTAGAAACTTGAAATTTTGTGCATACACTACACAGGGAAAATGTTTTTCTTGTTTTTTTGAAAATTCCCTCCCATAATAGGTTTTTTTTTGCAATGTAAGTTTATGCTAAATTGGTCACTTGTATGTGCCCGCTTTTTTTTTGAAAATTCAGATCATTTTTAGTGATCACAGGCCAACAAAAGGCGAGAGAAGTAACTTATTCATTGATCACCTTTTTTACCAACTTTTTAATTGATCATCCCCAACACAGCATATATGGGTGGTGGTGATTCATAATTTCCCATGGAATGCTATTTTTTTTAAATTTTAGAAATTCTTCATTGTAATATATTAGCAAAAAAAACATCATTATTTTGTATTTCGACACACCTGTCACACCTGTATCATTTTAAATTTGGACCTACTATGGGTAACAGGTGTTGTGTGAAAAATGTCCTTGGAAATGTGAAATAAACACTGAATCAATGGAATTAAGACTGGTGGTTCATTTATTACCATCTACACTACAACCATTACTATAAAAATTGGATGAAGTAACGATAAGCACCACTAAGGTCCCCTAGTAAAGATCAGTACCACTAAGGTCCTCTAGTAAAGATCAGTACCACTAAGGACCCCTAGTAAAGATCAGCACCACAAAGGTCCCCTAGTAATGATAAGTACCACTAAGGACCCATAGTAAAGATCAGCACCACAAAGGTCTCCAAATAATGGTCAGCACCACAAAGGTCCCCATGTAATGATCAGTACCACTAAGGTCCTATAGTAAATATCAGTATTTCTGTACCACTAAGGTCCCCCAGTAAAGATCAGTATTTTAGTACCACTAAGGTCCCCTAGTAAAGATCAGTATTTCTGTACCACTAAGGTCCCCTAGTAAAGATCAGTACCCCTCAATATAACCAAGTTAAAACCATTCCCACCTGGGTAAAAATTAAAGGTAAGAATGAGCAATAAAAAAAAAGGTTTTACAACAATTTATTAAACTCCATTTATTTTTAAACATCAAGGGGCCTGCACCACTTTAAACAGTGGACATGCATGGGTCAGCCTTGGAGTGTACTCAAGATCTCTTAGAATGTTGTAATAGACTAACCTAACGAAGTAAAGATTAATACTACCCAATTAGACCAAGTAAAGATCAGTACCACCAATATAACCAGCTATTCCACTTTATTTCTGCATTGAAAATGTTATCAATTACAATGAGTTAAATAACACAAGCAAAAACAATCAACTCAGCTCAGAGGAAAAAGAGCTTTTGAGACTTCTATTTCTGATAATTCTACATTCCTTCATGTAGCTGAAAAAACTTCTTTTTTTTATAGATATTTTAATGTTTGAGGTACAAATATGTATTTTATAGAGAGGACTTTCGGATTACAAGAAAATAAAGTAAAATTCTTTATAGAATAGTAGCCTGTAGAAATATATCCATTGATTATCATGATTTGTACAAATTAGATCTGACTTCATTTTTTTTATAAAAACAGAAACAAAGTTGTTAGGAGAAAACAAATCAAGAATATTCTTAGTGTAGTACAAAATTCAAAATGCAGGATCCATACTTGTTGATTCAATGAAAATATAAACATTTATTAAAAGCACATTTTCAGATTTCTGATTATATATTAAAAGTGATGTATATAATGATTAATCTGTTGGGGTTAAAGTTCTAACAAAGGCATCAAGCAACAGACTAATATTATCTGTTATTTAAATAGATGCATTGAATCGATTATTTCATCCATGTATTTTCATGCAACAATACCTTTATTGTGTGATTTGGATTAGTACGTGTTTTGATGTAGTACGGTTACAGTATTGCTGTACAAATTAATGTAACTAAATATAAGCTGAGAAAAAAAACATTAAATTATTATACGACCTTGAATAGGACGGTTTTGATTAGTGCGGGTTTTGATATAGTAGTTACGGTATTGCTGTACAAATTAATGTAACTAAATATAAGCTGAAAAAACCCATTAAATTGTAATAAGACCTAGAACAGTACAGTTATGGTATTACTGTACAAATTAATGTAACTAAATATAAGCTGAAAAAACCCATTAAATTATAATAAGACCTTGAACAGTGTGGTTTTGAACAGTACAAAACTTTTGGAATAAATTAACCGCACTAAACAAGGTATACCGGTACAAAGAAATCTCGATTATCTGAACAAGAGTATTTTGTTCAGATAAATGATTATTCGGATAACTGCTCCGATTATAAAAAAGGAAGCCATACTGGACACAATTACGGGACCTGTTCAGATAATCCGATGTTCGGGTATTCAAGGTTTCTCTGTATATAGTTTCAGGTATGTGTAATTTTGCTTTGGAAACATATAAATGCCAGTGTTTTCTTGCTGACTTCTCTCTCTGAAATATTGTAATACCCCTGAGGCATTCACTTTAAAAACATATAACTTTTAAATGCAAAGCAGGCAGCCTAAAAAGATATTCTTCTTCTAAGCAAAGGTTAACAAAGACCGCCTGTCCCATTTTGCAACTTGTGGCCAAGTTTTCCTCCCAGAGAGACGGGACTCAAAAATCACAGATAAAGCCCGAGGCAGCTGGAAGATTAATCTCATTGGCCAGTCTTTTTCTTATCTAATTCATGCACAAGATTCAATTGATGCCCAGCCATAGAATGACAGAACGATCAGACTTTCTGAGTTGAAACAGAACAGTAATTCAATTGCCTTTATGATGGTCCATTTTGCTATTCCAGCCAAAATGTCTATCACTTATAACCAAAAGAGATATTTTGTCAGAAATCATCCTATAGTATTACATTCAAAAGTCTTTTTAAAACGTTTCTATTTGAAACAGATGTGATCAAATATTAGGTTGGTGTAAAACTAATTGCCGTTTTTCACCATCAACTTTAAAGCAGTATATCTCATCTTAGAATAAGAGTTATTAATCAAAATAAGAACCTTCAGAATCGACACATTTTTACCAACTAGAAACAAGTCCATTTATTCTGGAAGCATAGAATTCTGGGGTCCTGGAACCAATGAATTCTGGGGTCCTGGAACCCATGAATTCTGGGCTCCTGGAACCAATGAATTCTTCGAAGGTGTTTTTTGAGCTGCTGCTTGTTTGTTGAAGACCTTCACTTGCAAGAAGTGGTCGAAATGCTTGAAAAGGTGGTAGTCGGTCGGAGTGAGGTCTTGCGAGTAAGCTGGTTGAGGCAGAGGTTTGTAGCCTAGTTCGTTCAATTTCTGCAGGGTCATTCACATGACATGCAGTTGGACATTGTCATGGAAAAGAATTAGTCCTTTTCGATTGACCAATATTGGATGTAAATGTTCCAGTTCTTGGTGCATTTTGTCAATTTCCTGGCAATACCTCTTTGCTGTGATGGTTTTGCCAGTTGTCAAGAAGTTGTAGTGGATGATCCCACTTGCCGACCACCAAGCAGTGACCATAATCTTCTCCGATACAGGTTTAGGGAAGAGTTTTGGTGCTTCACCCCTGTCCAGTCACTGTACGGAACACTGTTAATTGTTGTACAGAATCCATTTTTCATCACAATGGATCATTTTTGTTGTGCAAAAGAAGCGCAGAGCAGATTTTGTAACAGCAAATCTTTTGATTTTCGTTCAGTGCGTGCAGCACCCATTTGTCGAGCTTTTTTGTTTTTCTAATTTGGTGCAAATCTCAAACAACTGTTGAATGGTCAACGTTTAGTTCCTCTGCAACCTCTCAAGTTGTTTTGCATGGGTCCGCCTCAATAATGGCCCTCAATTGGATGTTGTCAATCACAGAAGGATGTCCATGACCCTCCTCATCTCCGTTTTGAAATTTTGGAACCAATGTTGAGCTGTACGTTGGTCGATATTGCATTGCATTACATCCCATTTTGAACTCATACAACAAAATTGCCCGAATTTGCTTTTTTTCCATCTTTGATTTGACAGCCTCAAACAAAACAGAATAAAGTGAAAAAACAATGTTCAGCTTAAATAAATAGAGCAAAATTCATGCTTTAAAATGGTATATTCTATGAACATAGTTAAATAATAGTTTATTCCAAAATAAGCATCAAAATTTAAAATAACAAAAAATGCAATGATTTTTGCACCAACCTAATAGTTACAAAATGTCACTCCTTTTAGCACAACATTGTAAAAATCTCCAGATCAAATCTTCCATTTGCTGATAGAAGTAATTATAGATAGGGATAGGTAAAATCTCAAAGAGATGACATTTCTTATATATTTCATATTTTACATTTCATTGATTGATTTTGCGCATTGGGATTCTGTAAATTACCATATTTCTGTCATCGAGGACACTCTGCCCTCAAGGACACTGCCCAATTCTAAATTGAAAAATTTTGAAGAAAAAGAACAAACATATTGAAAAAATAAACCTTTGGCCTGTAGGATACTGGGAAAATCCTGGAGAATTTGACACCAAGAAATGTGGTATTTATTACTTACAAGGTGTATCAAAGGTTCTTGTTCATAACTAAACCATTTCAGACTTTAATCATAGTCAACTATTTTAGTGATACTAATTTCAGGTGTTTGTGTAACAATGTGTTATGTCCTGGTGCTTTCATTAAACGTTTCATTGAAAGTTGAAAAAGCTTCGCTCAAACACAAGAATTGTTGATAGTAATTTTCAAATACCATTTCTTTTATAATTAGGAAGTTAACTACCATGTTTAGAGGAACAAATAGGATTTTCTTTATTCCATTTTTATGTGATTCATGCAAGGCAATTTCTATTTTATCACAGTACGGGATGCCCTGATTTTATGCCAATTTACAATAACACTGGTTTGAAATTTTTCTTAAAAAAATAAAAAGTTTTCTCTGAATGCAGCCATAATTAATATTCTCACTGCTGGTGGTGCCCCTGGTGCAGATTTGACCAATCAGTGCAAAAATAAGGTGAGCATTTACAAACATGATCTCTTTATTTACACACCATTTTGTAGATTATCCTTTGTATTGAAGTGATATCTGTTATATCATAACAATTCATATACAATAACTAATGAAGTGAAGATATTTTCTATAGTTTTGAGAAGGGTTATTAACATTAAAATAGTTCTTCTGACGTTATCAGGGTTACCTCCTTTGAAATTAAAAACTTCTGTTTAGCCCACCACATTCGGATATTACACCTGAGGAAGGCTGAAGAATGGATTGTCCGAAACATCGTGTTAACAACATAAGCACCAAGAAGGAGTTCAATCGTCCAAAGAACTATTTGAAAACTAATGAAGTGGTTATTCATTTACTAATTAGAAGTGTTATGTACTTTAAATGATATTTTGTGATTATAAGCAATGTTTGTTTATGAATATTTGGACACCTGGAATGTATGGATTGATTTTGTGCAAATTCTTTTGATGCCACCTCCTCTAGGAACGGTTCCTTTGTGTAAAATTAGGGCAGCCTCTATATGGTTTGATTAATTTCAAGATGATAAATACACTACTTACCATATTTATGCTGTTAGGATAATGCTGGGTTTCCAGACACATTCCAGAGTATTGTTTGTAAATTGTGCCACTTTTACCAATTGGGCCATCAAGGAAGAAACCAGTGTAGACTTGTATTCCTGGCTGGGTGGACCAGACCTCAAGTTCACGACCTGACTCACGGTGGATTAATCTGAAATGGAAAGAGAAAAAAAACTATTGCAGCATATCCATATATTTATATTTGTCGGTTCCTCCACCTTTCCTCACCTCCAAACATTTATTCTCCAATTATATCACCCAAACAGGCTACACGCGTTTCCCTCCAAAAATCCACCCGTTGGAAAAAGGCATAAAGTTAAAACAGCCATTGCTCAACAATTAGTTTGGGATTTTCGACCAATGAAAATTCATCTAATTTTCACTTGCTCTGCGAGCCTACCCTATTTCCTATAAATATCAGACAAAAGACAAATTTCATCAGTTGCAGTTTTCCATTGCCTGCTGGACACGGATGCTTGATGCACAAAAACCCACACGCATTCACTTGTGTGCGCCAAGCATGTTCACAGACATTCTCAATGAAGGCAAGTAAGTCCCTGATTATTATACATATGCATACAAGCAAATAAGTCCATTGACTCACACACATGTATATATTTGCATACACTCACTCACCTATGCATATGCTTACATATACACACATTTACAACAACAACTTCTTATTGACTCTTTCGTTCCAGTCAAACTGAACATTTCTTAATACAAGAAGCATTATTTTTCCCAATCAATATTCATACATTCAATCGTTCATTGTTATTGTTCTTGAATAAATTATATATGTTATTCACATTTGTCTATTCATTTATTTCATTGAACTTTGAACAAGACCGAATTTATAATTGTAGACAAAGAGACATATCATGCGATATTCCTCTATAGACTTGTGTCCCTACAAGAAGTGACACAAGGCCCTACATATTAAATACTATATTGGTAAATTTACCCAGCCCTTTCCACATTAAAATGTTGTTAGCCTGAAATAAAAGAGTAGACAAATTGAATAGAAGTAATTAAACAACATAATGATGGTTTGAGCTACAGGACCATTGCCAAGATGTTAAATGTCAACGTCAGTACCATTGTGGAAGAAATTCGGCACCACCAAAAACTTCCTTGAATTGGCATTCCACGGAAAATTTCTTCACATAAATTTTAGTAAGGGCTCTTAAGTTCATATATAAGTATGTTTTTGTCACAAGAATTTGTTTCTTTACAGATATTTCTACTGATTTAAAACTCAAAATTTTGGTAAATTTCTCAATTTAATATATTATTATACCTTTTCAACATCAATTTTGTTTTATACTAGTAAGGTGGGAGCATCATATTTTTTGAGCTGTCAAGGTGGGCCATGGAGCAAAAAGGTTGAGAACTGCTGAACTAGAGAATAAAAGCAGTAGAAGGACCAAAAGAACTTGTGACAATGTATCAATCATTCAACAGAAAGAGAGAAAATAATCTTCTACTAATTCTGTTCAAGAAACAGGTGTGTTTCATACATGAAACAGGTCCGGTTAGTCACTCAATAGAAACCGACATGTGAACAACGTCTTTTGGCAGCATGCCGTGTTGGGGGTGATCAATTCAAAAATTGGAAAAAGGGGTGATCAATGAAAAAATTACTTCTCTTGCCTTTTGTTGGGCAGTGATCACGTAAAAGTCTGAATTTTTAAGCATTAAGTATGTCAGTCAGATTGTATACATTGGGGAAAGGGGACATACATCAAAGCAGCTAATGGCCTAGATGGGCAGAATTTATAAAACAAAAATAATAATAAATAAATCTTCATTTTTGCCGACAGAGGTACAGGTAGTGAAGGAAATAAAACCCAACTGAAACAGGTCTGGTTAGTCAATCAATAGAAACCGTTACGTGACCAATGTCTTTTGGCAGCATACCATGTTGGGAGTGATCAATTAAAAAATTGGGAAAAATTGTGGTCAATGCATTAGTTCTTTCACGGGGTGCTAAAAAAGTCTGAATCTTTAAAAAAAAACAAGTATGAATGCACAAACTAAAGTACCAATTTAGTATAAACTTACATTGTAAATTGAATCCCCACCCCCAACCTATTTTTGGAGGAATTAAAAAAAGAATGTTTTTTCTTGATATAATAAGGTACGGCCTGTATATATGACACATATGACAGCCAGATCAACTTAAAAACTGAAGAAACCTATGTTGACAGTTTTGGTTACTGTTTTAATTGACTGCTTCTAGTAAAACACTTCTGATTGGCCTTGCTGTCACTTGATGGTAGTGTAAACAGAAACACTTAAGGGCTTTTGATTAGAAAGCCAGTTTCTTGAAGATAGGATTGGCTTTTTCTCTGGAATAGGATTAACACACACAATGTATTTCTCAATATTGTGATACTGATTTTATCGATATTTTGTCAAAAGTTCTTCCGTCAAAAAGCTGTGAAGGAGTGGGCCAATTTGTAAGATATCTTGGAACAAGTCGAGAAATTTAAGAGACATTGAAAGGATTTTTCGAAGACAAGAATTATGTAGCAAATTTTGTTTCAACAATTTCTTGTGTTTTTGATATTGTTACCACAACATCCATTCTTCAGTTTTCATTGAGTGTATAATCCATGAGAAAAGCCTATTTCTTCAGAAAATGGTTTCTGAAAAATGGTTGCTAATATACCAACCGGATCAGTCAGTCCATTTTAGCAATGCTAGCTACACTGATGAAACCATGCCACAAATCATGTACCCAGGTGATTCCAATCTACAAATAGAAAGGGGGAGGGGTTCCCAAACACCTTCTTTGCCAAGCAAAGAACAAGATCAAAACCACAAAAGATTGTTCAATTGTCCAAACAAAAAAAATGTTAATAAGTCTTCTCAACTATTTAGACAAGAATTATATAACTATTATTAATTTCTTATTAAGTAACCGAAATACTTCCAAGCTGTAGTTTCGTACAATGGATGGAAAATTATTTGACATGATAATTGTGGCAGACTGCTCCACACACCAAACATGCACCTTTGGAATGGGAACTGCCATAGTCTGATACAAAAGATAAATCAATAATAGTTGACATTTGTCAGATATATTCGTCAGCACACAAGGCAGTGCAACATCGAGTTTGAAGTTGTTTGGATCAGCAGTTCTTGAGAAAATAAATAAAAAATTACAGATTATAGATCTTTCTTCATAGTTTAGATTATTTATCTCCCTTGACTTATCTAAATTTGGATATAAAATTTCTAAATTAGCAACACTGAAGAGAAGTAACCGGAATACTTCCAAGCTGTAGTTTCGTACAATGGACGGAAAAGTATTTGACATGATAATTGTGGCAGATTGCTCCACACACCAAACATGCACCTTCGGAACGGGAAATGCCTAGTTTGATACAAAAAATAAATCAAGATAAAAATTATGTAGAATTATGTAAGAATTATCTCAGCTTGTTGATAAGCAAAAAAATCTTTATTTTTTCTCAAATGATTAATTTTTAGTGAATAAAATATATAAAAAAGAACAGGTCTGCTTAGTCACTCAATAGAGACCGTCATGTTACCAACATCTTTTTACAGCATGTCATGTTAGGGGTGATCAATTAAAAAAGGGGTTATCAATGAATAAGTTACTTCTCTCACTTAATTGTTGGATCACTAAAAAGTCTGAATTTTCAAAAAACAAGTGGACACAAACTAATTTAGCATAAATTTACATTGTAAATTGACCCCCCCCACTAAAAACCTATTTAGGGGGCAAATTTAAAAAAAGAATACATACATAGCCAGCCAGAAAAACATAATATGGAGTAAATGTTGAAATGTTCATCCCTCTAGCTCCATTGGTGTGGCCTATATGCGCGATACATATATAGCCAGCCAGAAAAAACGTAATAAGGAGTAAATGTTGAAATTTTCAGCCCTCTAGCTCCATTGGTGTGGCCTGTACATGTGATACATACATAACCAGCCAGAGTTGATGGTTTCTAACTATTGAAATGGTTCTTCGGACAGTTGAACTCCTTCTTGATATTTGTGTTATAAACACGACATTTCGGACGATCCATTCTTTGGCCTTCTTCAGGTGTGAAATCCGAGTGTGATGGGTTAAACAGAAATTATGCTTAAAGGGGTGTAGCCCTTACAGTGCATGGCCCTGCTGTTTCTGTGTCTTTGTTCTGTCGGGTTTGGATTTGTTGAGAAGTGGAAGCCACATCGGGTTGAAATCCGCGCTTGTCTGGCTAATGCATTCAGTTGACATTTTGATGTGAGCTGCCTCTTTGATTTTTCTCTGCTTCCAACAACGTTAACTAGTCTTCCTCCCCCCCTTCTTTCTGTTGTTCTACTTACTCTTCCCACTTGTTTACACTCACCCTCTTCCCCTCCCACCCTCTTCCTCTCTAATTTCCTCATCCTCTCCTCATCCTTTCCCCTATTCTGTCATCTTCTCCCTTGGGGCAGAAATGAATCTTAGTGACTGCTCTACTGTCTTTATAGCAATTTAAATTTGAAATAAATCTGACAAATTTCACACACTGATAATGAAGGAAATGCTAAAGAGCTTTTGTGGGATATATAATTTATGTCGTTTATCTAAAGAACCAAAAATGGAAGACATTAATTTTGATGAATCCCAAGATTAAAATGATATCTCAGAACCATAAGAATCAAAGTTGTTCTGTCTTTTTTAGGAGCAATAATTCACATTATATATTCCTGAAAGATGTAACTCTTAGATTCATAGACCACTTGCAACTGCTGTAGAACTCTTCAATGAATAGGTTACAAAAATATGGAACTCTTTTCTGAATTTAATTGAAGGAAATTTAAAAATTACCCAAAGGTGCAAGGGAAGAAACTTTAATCAGAAGTTACTCCCTTGAATTACTTTTTGAATTCCCTAGAATGAATTTAAGAGTTAAATCTTACTAAAGTAAGTAGTGCCCTTATGCTGGCTGCAGATTCAGCTCTCCCTGCTTGGGCTCCACATATCACATTACCACTTACTGTTTAGTGGCATCATTCACTTCAACCTATGCTATTTTACCCATAGCTAGGGGTAGAGTTGCCATATTTGTATAGTGTAATGGTTAGCACATCTACCTCAGATGCAGAAGGCCCTGGATTTGATTCCAAGAATAAGTGAAGAGTGTGAAAAACACATTTTGTCGAATGGTTGGCCATTGGCTAAAGAAGAATTGATGACATTTTTGGGTGGATCCAGGGATTTTTTTTTCGATTGAGAGATATTTTTTTATTAAATTTTGTGACGGATCCTGGAATTCTTTTTCTCTCAATTGAAAAAATCCTTGGATCCACTCCAAAATTTCATCAATTCTTCCTTAGCCAATGGCCAACCATTCGACAAAATGTCATTGAAATTCATTGAGAACTTTTGGAGATATTGTTGGGACAAAAGTGATTTTAGACCAAAGTGACTCAGACAAAACTGATATTTGCTAAAGTGATGTAGACAAAAGTGCCATAACCTGAAAAGAACTAGCGTATCTATGGTCTGTCTTTCAGGCTTGTTAAAAGTATTAAAAAAAAATCCATTTAGCAAAAGATATAATCTGGTGATTGACCAAAATGGCTTCTGGCCCTGACATGAAGTCTTCAACTGATTCTCATTATAAAGAAGAGATCAATACTCAAAAGTTGTTTAAAATCTTTCACCTCATTCTTCACTCAACTGACATGAACAGTTACTATAATTATCTGTAAATATGATTTAGCAGAGATCAATTAAAGCAGTGATACTAACAGGTCTGGTTAGTCACTCAATAGAAACCATCACGTGATCAACGTCCTTTGGCAGCATGCCGTGTTGGGGGTGATCAATTAAAAAACTGAAAAAAGGAGTGATCAATGAATAAGTTACTTCTTTCACCTTTTGTTGGGCAGTGATCACTAGAACAGGCTGAATTTTCAATGTCTTTTGGCCGCATGCTGTGTTAGGGGTGAAAAGTTGGAAATTGGAAATCAATGAATAATTTGAATTAAATTACTTCTCTCACCTTTTGTTGAGCAGTGATCACTAAAAATGTCTGAATTTTCAATGACTTTTGGCAGTATGCTGTGTTGGGGGTGATCAATTAAAACATTGGAAATTGGAAATCAATGAATAATTTGAATTAAGTTACTTCTCTCACCTTTTGTTGCGCAGTGATCACTAAAAAAGTCTGAATTTTCAATGTCTTTTGGCAGTATGCTGTGTTGGGGGTGATCAATTAAAACATTGGAAAAAGGGGTGATCAATTAAAAAATTGGAAAAAGAGATGATTAATGAATAATTTGAATGAATAAGTTACTTCTCTCACCTTTTGTTGCGCAGTGATCACTAAAAAAGTCTGAATTTTCAATGTCTTTTGGCAGTATGTTGTGATGGGGTGATAAATTCAAAAATTCAACAAAGAGGAGATCGAAATCTAAATTTGCAAAAATCATGCATGGACACAAAGTAAGGGACCAATTTAGCATAAGCTTACATTGCAAAGTGAACCCCAACTAAAAACCTTTTTAGGGGGAATTTTCAAAAAACAAAAAAACTTTTTTTCTAGACATAATAAGGAGTACTTTTTTTAAAATTTTCAGCCCACTAGCTCCATTGGTGCGACCTGTACGCAGCCAGCCAGACTCACTTGAAAACTGAAGATACCAATGTTGACAGTTTTGGGTGATAGTTTTGGTTGACAGTTTCTGATACTCAAGAGTTGTTTAAATTTTTTTCACCTCATTTTTCACTCAACTGACATGAACAGTTACTATAATTATCGTTGAATATGATTTAGCAGAGTTCAATTAAAGCAGATGAGACTAATAAGAGGTTGTTCTAGCATCTCTCTGCATCTACTCCATTTATCAATAGATGTCGGTCATGATGAGTCATTTCCTAATAGCAATAAGAAAGTGATCATTGGTTTTTAGTCTTTATTGATTTCATTGTAATAGTAGATGCTGCCACTGCTTCTTTTGTAAACTAAAAAAGGCATAGGTCTATTTGTGTAATTTAAAATCTTCAAAGCTACTGAGTCATTCTCCTGGTATCAGATTTAAAATTGCACCCCTAGGCCACCAATGGAGATGGGCCCCCAAAAGCTTTATGAATAGTACTTCATCTACTGCATTTCTACTATGTTAGTAACATTATACAATAACAAATCTCACTAAATGTTGATGCGGGGGCGCTTGGCTCCTTAAGGGGCCCCCACCAACATTTAGTGAGATTTGTTATTGCATAATGTTACTAACATTGTTAGTAGAAATGCAGTTGGTCAAATCTCAAATCTCCAGCCATGTCCCTGCTTGGTATATTTGAACTTTGTTGAATGCGAGATCAACTTCTTTCTTTCACTAAAATAACTAGCTGAATAGCCCCTCCATGACACGGGTATTAGTATTAGTTTTAAATAAAATTTAAATTTCCTTTTTTTTCCTTTTAATAAAACAATATATGATTCAGTTTACTTTTTTGCATTATTATGCAATTATGTATCTTGTGTTATCCCGCTTAGGCAGAAGAGTTCTTATCAACTCCTGGTAAGGTGCCACTGTTTACGTTCTGGTGAACGAGACGCCAGATTGGTTTTAAGAGATTGTACACATTACATGTCTCAGAGTCCTGTTGCTGTAAATAAGTATGAATAAATTGAATC
>VCCN01003796.1:1486013-1502253 GCA_006491835.1 Architeuthis dux | reverse complement strand
TCAGGTAATAAAGCTAGAGAAAGACCACGACTGCGAAATGCACATTGCTAATTATTATATCTGTGGATTAAAAAAAAAAAATGTTGAAAACAGACGTAACCAGGAGGAGACTTTGTTGATCAAATAACATTTGAACTCAAAGAACAACTAGCATTTCAAGGGAAATTATGAATCACCACTACCTATATATGATGTGTTGGGGGTGATCAATTAAAAAGTTGGTCTGTGATCACTAAAAAAGGTCTGAACTTTCAAAAAACATGGGGGCACAAACAAGTGACCAATTTAGCATAAACCTACATTGCATATTGAGGGAAATAAACAAAAAGAAACATTTTCCCTACTCATTGAGGGGAGTCTGTGTAAAGAATATCAGTTTTCTACTATGAACAGTTAGGATTGGGTAAAGTTCTGATATAAATGTGAGAACACATGAATAACCTAAACCCAGAAATAAACCAGTGTTGTGGGTAGCAGTAATTAATGAATTAAGAGGAATTAGTAAAAAAAAAAAAAAAGAAGGAAACAACCATTTTGGACAGAGTAACCAGATAATCAATCAGCTAATGAAGCTTAGATGGGCCTAGCAAGCCGGAAGTGAATATAGAAAACTGCTCATTAAAGAGCGAGAGAGTGGAATGGACTTAAACAAAAAAGCGAGGGCGTGGCATTGAAACACTCATGTCTCATGGTCTGTCCGTCACAGAGGCGAGCCACAAGCCATCGACTGGCATCTCCACCTCCCCCAAGACACCTTGCAGTACATGTGGAAGATAAAATAAAGATAAAATATATAAATAACGTTTTTGTTCTATTTCCTACTCTAAATAATTGTCTATTATGAATATAATCAGGTGACATAGTATAGATTATTAGAAACCATCAACCAAAACTGTCAACATAGGTTTCTTCAGTATTTAAGTGGGGCTGGCTGGCTATCTATGTATGTGTTGCGCATATAGTCTGCACTAGTGGAGCTAGAGGGCTGAAAATTTAAACATTTACTCATTATTGTCTAGAAAAAACATTTTTTTTTTGAAAATACCACCCAAGTAGGTTCTTAGTGGAGGTTCAATTTACAATGTACGTTTATCCTAAATTGGTCACTTTGTGTGTGTCCGGCAGCATTCACGCTTGTTTTTCAGTTTTCAAGTTGGTCTGGCTGGCTGGCTATGCATGTATCACACGTACAGGCAGCTCCAATGGAGCTAGATGACTTAAACTTTAAACATTTATTCTTTATTATGTCCAGAAAAAACGATTTTTTAAAAATTCCCCCCCAAAATAGATTCTTAGTGGGGGTTCAATTATAATGTAAGTTTATGCTAAATTGGTCCCTTAGTTTGTGTCTGACAGCATTCACGCTTGTTTTTTGAAAATTTAGACTTTTTTAGTAATTACTGCCCAACAAAATGTGAAAGAAGTAACTTATTCATTAATCACATTTTTTTTCTCAAATTTTTTAACTGATCACCCCCAACACGGCATACTGCCAAAAGACATTGGTCATGTGACGGTTTCTATTGAGTGACTAACCAGACCTGTTTTTCTTACATTTCATAACAGAGTTTTAAACTGTGTTCTGAAATGTAAGGAAAACAGGTCTGGTTAGTGACTCAAGACCAATCTTTATTGAATGGGCAGAATGAACAACTGAAAATAGACTTCATTGATTTGTAGAGAAATGAATCTGGAGAGGAAGAAGCATAGAATAATGAGTAATGTTTATCTTGGACTGATGGATATTAATGATACAAAAGAAGACACACTTGAGGGGGGGGGGTATTCAATATATTGACCAGAAATTGGCAAAGAAAAATCAGAGGTGCAGCTAGAGATATGGGAGCCAAGGGGGCTTGGCTTCATGGGGGGGCCCCCTCCAACATTCAGTGAGATTTGTCAGTAGAAATGCAGTAGGTGAACTACTATTTATAAAGCTTTTGTGGGCTCCCCTCCATTGAGGTCCCAGGGGAGCGTTTTCAAATAGCAGCCCCCCCCAGCTACGCCTTTGAAGAAAATTCTCTACAGAGAATTTAACGGGCAGATAAAAGCCATTGTAGATGAACAATCAGGATATGGTTACACAGAGGACACCTGAGAAGAGAAATGGAATCCCTTATCATTGCTGCATCAGAACCAAGCATATCAAACCGAGAAAAACAGTAAATACCTCCTTTGTGAATAAAAAGATAAGACTGCAAATCACACAGAGCTGGCCCGAGGCATAAGCAAACTAATTGGCTGCTTCAGGCCCCAAGAGGTAGTGGGGGCCCCCAAATCAAATTTCTGCTTAGGGTCCTATAATGGCTTGGGCATAACATAAGTGAATGCAGCAAGTGGGCTCAAAAGGAATATAAAAATGGGTTACAGTACTTTCTTCTACATCACTTTAGCAAATATCAGTTTTGTCTAAAATCACTTTTGTTCCCACAATATCTGCAAAAGTTTTCAATGAATTTCAATGACATTTTATTGAATGGTAGCCCATTGGCTAAGGAAGTTTGATGAAATCTTCGGGTCGATCTATGGCCAACCATTTGACAAAATGTCATTGAAATTCATTGAGAACTTTTGGAGATATTGTTGGGACAAAAGTGATTTTAGACCAAAGTGATTGAGACAAAGCTGATTTGCTAAAATGATGTATAAAAACAAGCACAACAGAGTAGGGACAGTGATACACTGAGAATTGGGAAAACAACTTGGGTTTAACTAAAAACTATATAAACAAATGGTATCAGCAAAAACCAGGGGCTATTCTAGAAAATAAAAAGAATATAATACTCTGGGAGTAGAATCGAGATTGGATGAACTGAAAATTTGAGGAATAATTGAGACTGTCCACATTGCAATAGTGATGGGGTCTGAGAAAGGTATTGCAGATTTGAGGAGACTTGCTGTCACTCAATCTCCAGTGATAACATCTGTTGTGAATATGGAAATGCATGAAATATAATAATAATATTACAACAGTCCAATGAGTTTGGTATTTTTTTCAGAAGATAGAGCACTATCATTTTCTATATATCTGTTTATACTTATAGTCTAATCAATATTTGTGTCTTTGTTATAATGTCAATTTTTATTTCTTGATCTGCATCAAAAGATTTCAAGGTTTAAGTTGTCAAGGGATGGATTACATTCATGTTGTCTGCAAACTGGAAAAAATACAAAATATCTCAGATTTAAGACATTTGGTAAGATACTAGTTTATACTGTGCACTGATGTTAAAAGTACAGAGAAAGTTAATAGTCACAAGAAAAACTAGCATATCAACGGAAATCATGAATCACTGCCACCCATATATACTGTGTTGGGGGTGATCAATTAAAAAGTTGGGCTGTGATCACTAAAAGATGTCTGAATTTGCAAAAGACAAGCGGGCACAAAAAGTGACCAATTTAGCATAAGCTTACATTGAAAATTGAACACCACTAAAACCCTATTTCGGAGGGGTATTTTCAAAAAACGAAAAAAGCATTTTCCCTACTCATTGAGGGAGTGTGTGTGCAGAATTTAAAGTTTCTACTATGAATGGTTAGGGCTGGACAAGGTCCACATAGATAGATAGATATAAATGTGTGAACATATGAATAACCTAAACCTTTGGTAGCAGTGATTAATTACTTGACTCAAAGTATATATGTTACAGTAAGATTGTGAAACTAGTGATTTTGTGAAATCCCTGACCATTTCATCCTCACTGGATGCCCTATTACTGTGGCCTTGTGTCAAACTAAACTAAACTTAGTAAATATCAAGTATATTCTGCTTCAGTATTTACAGTTTATATACAACTTAGTTTGACACAAGGTCACAGTAGTTGGGCACTCAGTAAGGATCGAACTCATTACAGTAGTAATGGTCAGCATCACAAGCTGATTGTGAAATTAGGGATTTCATGAAATTACTGAAATGTTCAGGGATATCACAAAATCCCTAGGGATTTCATGAAAGGACTAGTTTCACGATCTTGTAACATATATAGCTTATACTTATATGGAAAACAAGAAAAAGAACAGACTCTGTTCAAAACCTGCAACATTGTTTACGCAATTTTTAATAGCATTGGGCAACATTTGTTTCTGTAATAAAACTATTTGTTATTTGTGATTTAAAAAAAGAATAATGTAAAGCTGTTAAGAGATAAAAAAAAGTCTCTCTGAAAATGGACACTGACTGGTTTCCTCGAGCCTTGCTACATTTTTGTATTCAAGAAGTGTGTATCTATTTGTGCTCACCATAAGTTATAGGTCATAACTCTATGTTTACAATATGAGATGTTAAAAACATGTTTTAGTTTCTTAAATCACAAATGCTTTTTCTTATGTCACGGTTTTTTTTGAGAATTGATATAAAAAAAGGATAATATGAAATGAAATGAAATATGTAAAAAAGAAAAAAGGAATATTCCTCCCTCTTCACCCACTCTATTCATCCTTCCTTTCTTATTCTTTAGTAACCTTTGATGTAAAAACGTTGGTTCAAAATTTCCACCCGTCTTTTTACTCCGACATACTGAAGAGCTTACATTGTCTCATAACAAGAAAAAGAAGAGACTCAGTTCAAAACCTGCAACGTTGCAGCATTTGGCAACATTTGTTTCTTAAATTGCAAACACTTTTTCTTAAACGTCACGTTTTTTATTTCGGGAATTGATTTTAAAAAAGAATTATATGACGTAAAATCTTTCTTTGCCCACTCTCTCTATCCTTCCTTTCTTTCTTACGCACAATATGAACTGATTCAAATTTGGTCTGAACAAAAAAACATTTTGCCATTCATAGAACTGTCAACTTTCATCACAGTTAAAAAATCATTATATGACGTAAAATGTTTCTTCGTCCACTCTCTCTATCCTTCCTTTCTTACGAATGCTATGAACCGATTCAAATTTGGTCTGAACGAAAAACCTTTTGCCATTCATAGAACTGTCGACTTTCGTCACAGTTAAAAAAAACAGAGCATCTATGGGCATTATTATACTCCAATAATTAAGATTAGAAGTCAGAAGCTAAAATATGATTTTCAATTTTAACTGTACAGCTTGAAAAATCATCTGTCAAAAATCTTAATCTGAAAATCAACAATCAATGGCAATTTAAGTTGCCAGTTTTTTTTAATAGTAATTTTAGCAATTAAGCCATAATATTGCTAGGTCATGTGTAAATTGATATGGCAATTCCATGACATGGCTAACCTCATCTTAAAATCATTTTATTAGAAACCCTCAACCAAAACTGTCAACATAGGTTTCTTTCAGTTTTCAAGTAGACTGGCTGGCTAAGTATATAAGTACCACACATAAAGGCCACATCAATGGAGCTAGAGGGCTGAAAATTTAAATGTTTACTCCTTATGTCTAGAAAAAACTTCTTTTTTTTAAATTACACCCCCAAATAGGTTTTAGTGGGGGTTCAATTTGCAATGTAAGTTTATACTAAACTGATCCCTTATTATGTGTCCACTTGCTTGTTTTTTTGAAAAGTCAGACTATTTTAGTGATCACTGACCAACAAAATGCGAGAAAACTTATTCATTGATCACCCCTTTTCCCAATTTTTTTAATTGATCACCCCCAACACGGCATGGTGCCAAAAGTTGACTGTGTGACGGTTTCTATTCAGTGATTCACCAGACCTGTTTTCCAATGATTCATTATAGCGTGATGATCCATGCGTGATAATAGAATTATCGAACGGCCAGGGATACGTGTACAGGAAAAGTTTCCCCTGGGATTTTCTATTGAGTTTTCTTCTCCGAAATTAAATTATGTCTTTATTTCAGTTACAAGAAATATCTACTTTTTTAGATCTTAAAAATATATGCACACATATACAACATGGAACCTGAGCTCAGTCAGGTCTGGATAGTCACTCAATAGAAACTGTCACGTGACAAATGTCTTTTGGCAGCATGCCATGTTGGGGATGATTAATTAATGGAAAAAGGGGTGATCAATGAATAAGTTATTTCTCTTGCCTTTTGTTGGGCAGTGATCACTAAAAAGTCTGAATTTTTAAGCATTAAGTATGTCAGTCAGATTGTATACATTGGGGAAAGGGGACTATACATCAGAGCAGCCAATGGCCTAGACGGGCAGAATTTAAAAAAAAAAGAAATAATAATAAAACTGTCATCATTTTTGATGGGACAAATGTCTTTTGGTAGCATGCCATGTTGGGGTGATCAATTAGTGAAAAAAGGGGTGATCAATGAATAAGTTACTTCTCACGCATTTTGTTTTTGTTAGTGATTACTAAAAAGTGAATTTTCTAAAGACAAGCAGATACAAACTAGTGATCAATTTAGCATAAACTTATATTGCAAATTGAACCCCCACAAAAAAGGTAAAAAAAATGCTGCCAGACAAAAACTAATGGACCAATTTAGCATAAACTCACATTGTGAATTATACCCCCCACTAAAAACCTATTTGGGGGGGGGGGATTTTGAAAAAACAAAACAAGCATTTTTTTTTTCTAGACATAATAAGGAGTAAATGTTTAAAATTTCAGACCTCTAACTCCATTGGTGTGACCTGTATGCATGATACATACATAGATAGCCAGACCAGCTTAAAAACTAAAGAAACCTATTTTGACAGTTTTGGTTGATGGTTTCTAGTAAGCCTCATCAACACATATGCATAAAATGGCTGCTTTTCAAGCTTCAAATATTTTAAGATTAAGACAAAACTAGCATTCCAAGGGAAATTATGAATCACTGCCACCTATATATGATGTGTTGGGGGTGATCAATTAAAAAGTTGGAAAAGAAGTAAGAAAGGTAAAAAGGCACAAACTAGTAACCATTTTAGAATAAACTTACATTGCCTATTGAACCCCCCTCTAAAAACCTAGAGGGGAATTTTCAAAAGACAAAAAAAACATTTTCCCTACTCATTGAGGGGAGTGTGTGTGTGCAAAATTTCAAGTTTCTACTATGAACGGTTAGGGCTGAAGTCCAGATACATAGATAGATACATATAAATACCTGGCGCCGGTGTGAACGACTGCTAAACAAGCGGCCTAAATCGTAAATGTGAATAAAGAGATAAGCTCCGTGGGGGATCGAACCCGCGTCCACCCAGGAAGCAACCGTATATGCAGGTTCTGCTCTACCAACTGAGCTAACAAAGTTCTCATGGTAGGCAGATAGAGAACCACATTATATTCTTGCCTAAATACGAACGTGAGAGTAGAGAGACCAAACAAGAGCATTAAAAGACTCCTGCCTACCATGAGAACTTTGTTAGCTCAGTTGGTAGAGCAGAACCTGCGTATAAGGTTGCTTACAGGGTGGATGTGAGTTCGATCCCCGTACAGAGCTTGTCTCTTTATTCACATTTACGATCTAGGCTGCTCATTTAGCATACATATAAATGTCAGAACACATGAATAACCTAAATCCAGCAATAAACTAGTGTTGTGAGTAGCAGTGATAAAAAAGCATAGGTTTGAACCATCAAGATGTTGTGAGTGAACTTGTTTAGAGTCTTCACATCCTCTCTACAAATAAAATAAAAGATAAATACTTATTTATTTGAATATCTTAGTGAATGATACTTCCTAAAGATTTAATAAACAGATCTGGTTAGTTACTCAATAGAGACTGTCACGTGACAACATTTTTGGTATGCCAATTCGTGGTGATCAATTAAAAAATTGGAAAATAGGGTGATCAATGAATAAGTTACTTCTCTCGCATTTTGTTTCAAAGTAATCACTTAAAAAGCCTAAATTTTCCAAAAACAAGTGTGCACTGTCGACTGGGACCTAGAATATGCTGACTGCATCCCCTGCAGAGGGGTAAGACCCAAACAGTCACAAGACTCTATTAAATAATTCTTTTAAAATAACCTTTCACCAAAGCCACAGGACTCTACTAAAATGTGCCTACAATAATTTGTCCGCAATAGGCTGACTACTATAATTTGTTCATATTAATTTTTCTACATAAATTGTGTATTCAAAAAGAAACCAAATTCGGCACTAAATGACCCACCAAGGGTTGATGTGCCATTAAATAAAACAAACAAACAATCAAATCAAAAACAAGCGGACACAAACTGGTGATCAATTTAACATTACATTGCAAATTGAACCCTCTACTAAAAACCTATTTAGAAGGGGGATTTTAACAAAACAAAAAAAAAGTTTTTTCTAGGCATAGTAAGGAATAAATGTTGAAACTTACAGCCCTCTAGCTCCATTGGTGCAGCCTGTATGCTTGATATAGGCAGACAGACTAACTTGAAAACTGAAAGAAACCTATGTTGATAGTTTTGGTTGATGGTATCTAATTAATTAGTTTATCAGTTATAGTACTTCAAGTTTGTAAGTAACAGTTTACCTATCAACATTCTTATCTCTCTCTTTTCACACTAACATATTTTGGCAATGATAGCGATAAAGTAATATTTATCAATCTCCAAGAGTCTCTGATCACCATTAGAAAGATTATTTCAAGTGTTTGGAAGAGTGGGGGCAATATATCAAATGGAAATGACTTATAAATTGATCTGACATCCTCAACGGAACTAATAACTAAATAAAAGGATCATGTCATAATGGCAGCTTTAAGTTTCAACACTAAATTCTCATCAGATTTAAAGAGGATTATTCTATAAACTTCATATTAGTGGGAATAGTTTCAAACTCTTAAATCTTAAATTCATGGACCACTTGTAATTGAAAGTGGAACTCTTCAATGAATAGAATTAAAAATAATGGAACTCTTCTATGAATTGAATAGAAAAGAATTTTAAAATTCACCAAATGGCTAAAGG
Organism: Architeuthis dux; assembly: GCA_006491835.1. Classification (NCBI taxonomy): domain Eukaryota; kingdom Metazoa; phylum Mollusca; class Cephalopoda; order Oegopsida; family Architeuthidae; genus Architeuthis; species Architeuthis dux. The sequence continues at coordinate 1,493,461 of VCCN01003796.1, read as the reverse complement.
ATGATCATTTTGATCAGGAGTTATTTCCCTTGATAATGACATTCAAACTTTTTTTAATTTTAAAATTTAAAAATTTTTTTTTATTAAGAGTTAAAGCGACCCTTTTCTTATTTATGCTGGAAAGTTTTTCTGGCTTGAAATGAAAAGATCATTCAATAAATTTTGTATTAACCAGAAATAATTTTAAGCCCTGAATTTACAGATTCAAGAAATGAAGAGAAGAAAACCATTTTGTGAACTGAGTAAAAAAAGATTCTGTCTTTTAGGCATTCAGCCTTTAATAAATTGAACAGTTGAACCAGAAAACCTCATCATAATTCTATGAACTAGAAATGGCTTTCGGCTCTGTTACTAGAACATCAAAGAATTTAATCAGTGGCGAGAAAATGTCAGTAAATATAATATTGTCTATGTAATAGCATTCATCTACAAAAGAGATTACTTAAATCTGTAAGAATAAAACATCTTTGCCGGCAGTACTTTTTATCCCTCAAATACATTAATGAAATATTTCAATGCAAAATCTAGCTCTGCCACACGTTAATGAAATATTTCAATGCAAAATCTATCTCTGCCATCGCCTGCCACACATTAATGAAATGTAATACATGTAATGTGTGGTAGGCAACAGTAGAGATAGATTTTGCATCAAAATATTTCATAAATGTGTGGCAGGCAATGGGAGGCAGTGGCAGAGATAGATTTTGCTTCAAACTATTTCATTACCATGTGGCAGGCAGTGGCAGGCATAAAATGTACCGCCCCACCTTTTGCATTAAACAATGGGATTTGTTGAGTCTGCTTTCTATTTACAAATTTTATAAATAAAATGGCTTTCAACTTGAAAATAATGTTAAGTAACTGCATTGGCATTTATTCTCATAATAATTTATCACTGCTACCCACAACAGACCGGTTAAAACACTGTTGTTGGGTTTACGCTATTCATGTGTTATGACATTTATATCTATTTATGTATCCGGTCTTCGCCCAGCTCATTCATAGTAGAAACTTTCCACACACACTCCCCTCAGTGAGTAGGGAAAACGTTTTTTGTTTTTCGAAAATTCCCCCTAAATAGGTTTTTTGAGGGGATTCAATATGCAATGTAAGTTTATGCTAAATTGGTCAATAGTTATTTTTTAGTGATCACAGCCCAACAAATAACCAGAGAAGTAACTTATTCATTGATCACCGCTTTTGCCAACTTTTTAATTGATCACCCCCAACACAGCATATATGGGTGGTGATGATTCATAATTTCCCTTGGAATGATAGTCTTAAATACATTTATCTATAATCTGTGCCTTGCATGGCATGAGTTCTCTAAATATGAAATTTAAAAAATATTGGATTTTTATTTTTAAAATGTGATATAAACCCCTACACCAAGCGGCACAATACTCAATTATTAATAAGTAATATGGAAGATTCAAAATGTTTTGTTTATTTTCTTAACCAACTTCTTAGAGAATATAAACAAATTTGAAGAACTGAATATTGATCAACTGGATTAGAGCTAAAAATCAAATAGGCTTATTTTCCTTCGTATATATTTCTTATCCATATTAACCTTCCATATTTGGTATTAATCATTTTTACCTATCCTTCTCACTATCTAACTACAATTGAAGAAATCTCTGCCTGTGTGTATATGTACAGTGATTACTCGACAACTGACCACTGTACAAAGTTGACATTTGACAGATATATTAGACAGCACCCAAGGCAGTGCAGTCTTGAGTTTGAAGGTTTTTGGTTCAGCGGTTCTCGAGAATTATATGCATCACAATAATTCGACAACGTGCATTCCAAGGGGAAATGATGAATCACTGCCATCCATATATGCTGTGTTGGGTGTGATCAATTAAAAAGTTGGAAAAAGGGGTGATCAATAAATAAGTTACTTCTCTCACCTTTTGTTGGATTGTAATCATTAAAAAAGGTCTGAATTCAAGCGGGCACAAACTAGTGATCAATTTAGCATAAACTTATATTGCATATTGAACCCCCCCCCCCAGTATTTGGGGGAGGGGGATTTCAAAAAACAAAAAAAACTTTTTCCCTCCTCATTGAGGGGTGTGTGTGTGTGTAAAATTTCAAGTTTATACTATAAAGGCAAAGTCCAGATGCATAGATAGATACATATAAATGTCAGAACACATGAGTAACCTAAACCCAGCAACAGTGTTTAAACCAGTCTGTTGTGGGTAGCAGTGATTAATTACCTGTATATACATTCCAGATCATGTCTTCATTAACGTGTGGCAGGCAATGGGAGGCTTGGCAGAGATAGATTTCATTAATGTATGGCAGGCAGTGGAAGGCAGTGGCAGAGATAGATTTTGCATAAAAATATTTCATTAATGTGTGGCAGGCAATGGGAGGCTGTGGCAGAGATAGATTTTGCATCAAAATATTTCATTACCATGTGGCAGGCAGTGGCAGGGATAAATGTCATCAAGAGAAATAACTTATGATTGAAATTATCTCCCTTTGACAATTAGGTGATTTTTTTTCTTCTATTCAATTCACAGAAGAGTTACACTATTTTTAATTCTTTCATTGAACAGTTGCACGGTTACAAGCAGTCTATGAATTTAAGAGTTAAACATAAAAAAGATAATATAAATTTATTAAATGAATAAATAAATAAGAGAGACTTGTTTATTGAAATTTGTTGTCTTAACATTGGAGGCTAAAACTGCCTTTCCAAGCCTTTTACAGATGACTAAGATTAAAGTGAAATATGTAATTATTGTCTCAATGCAGCAGAGAAGGACAGTATGCCCCAGGGAAATTTATTAAAATGCGGAAATGAATAAAGAAATTATCCAATTTCATATCAAATTTCATAATCAGAATATATGAAAGATTTCATAAAAATGTTTCAGTAGTTTCTAAGCTTTTAATATTACGTATACAAACTTAGGGGTGGACCAAAGATTTTGAGCAAGGAGTAGGAGGGGTTTCATTTTACTTTGTTTGTCTAATTAGACAATGGATATAACATTTTTGGTTTGAAAGATTAATTAATGATTACTTGGGATTATTTGGGTTTTAATTGTTCTTTGCCTGAGCAGGAGGTGGGGGGTGGCTCCAGACCCCCTGGACACACCCCTGGATCTGTGCCTGTGCTAAACATATGATTCTATGTGTGTCTAGTGTTAACAGTGCAACAATGTTTGGATTTTTTTTTACGTACATACTTAGACACACAGTTACAAATAGGTGGACAGTTGTATATGCTGATCTACACAGCTGGGGGAATCCATGGTAACAAACACCTGTACTGTCTTATAACTTCCCTAAGACAGCTGATGATCCCCTATATAATGTGTGATCTATAGTAGTTAATTATATTATAACATTTATAGAAATAGTAGTTAATTCGAAATGAACAAACCAAAAGTTTTTCTTTTTTTACATACAGATATATATAGACAATGCATTGATGAGGGGTGGATCAGGCTGGTATATTGCATGCAGGGTCGTGGACATTTTTCGGAATGGGGATGGTACATCAGGGATTTATCATTCACTATTGGTGTTTTTTAACAATTTTTAAACATATACAGGAAAACAAAAAAGTTTCTACAGACTATATATAGTACTAAATGTCTGATTCTCTTTAACTGTTTGGGACTTAAAAGTAGCCAAAACAAGCATTGTAGCCAGAGGTATTGAATTAAAGTACCTGAAACAAGCATTGTAGCCAGAGGTATTGAATTAAAGTACCCTAAAATGTTCTAACTTAAAGAATACAAAAAATATCCAGGTGACTTGCAACTTAATAATAATAGTGTGAGGTCTGCATTCATGCTCACCCTATATATATTACAATGACTGATATGTCAAAGGAGATAACTATTAAATGCTAATTATAGAGTAGTCTCTATTTTATATTTATTTCTTTGCAAATGCGTAAAATATTCTGGTCACATCAGATTGCAATAATTTCCTACTATAGGGTGAGCGAATGGGTCACAGAATTTTCTAGTATAACATTAAGATAAACACTCAATAGAAACTGTCATGTGACCAACGTATTTTGGCAGCATGCCATATTGGGGGTGATCAGTTGAAGAATTTGAAAAAGGGGCGACCAATGAATAAGTTACTTCTCTCGCCTTTTGTTGGGCCGTGATCACTAAAACAAAGTCTGAATTTTCAAAAAACAAGCATGAATGCTGCCGGACACAAACTAAGGGATCAATTTAACTTAAACTTACATTGCAAATTGAACCCCCTCTAAAAACCTAGTTTGGGGGGATTTTAAAAAAACCCAAAGAAACTGTTTTTCTAGACATAATAAGGAGTAAATGTTGAAATTTTCAGCCCTCTAGCTCTATTGGTGTGGCCTGTATGTGTGATACATACATAGTCAGCCAGACCAACTTGAAAACTGAAGAAACCTATGTTGACAGTTTTGGTTGATGGTTTCTAATAAATAACCTATGTTGGTATTACTGTCTTCTTTTCTTGCCAAACCCATTTCTCAGTTTGTTTTCGAAAGATCTCTAAAGTAAAACAATGTCGAGCCTGGTCAGTACCTAGATGGGTGGGTGTAATGTTTATATATGTATGTATAACCAAACAAGCTGAAAATCAACTCAGAATAGCACAGAGAGCCATGGAAAGAGCAATGCTAGGGATAACTCTAAGAGATAGAAAAAGATCATCATGGATCAGAGAAAGGACTACAGAAAACTTTGGAAATTATGTATCCAAGATTGGCTAACATTGCATTTCAGGGCATATCTGCTACTGAAATTAAATTAAATAAAAATTTTCAGAAGAATTCTGAGTGTCTTGAAGGTTGTCTTGTGTTAAGACAAAAAGATTTAAAACTCGGAAGGTGTTCAGAAAACAGTATGTACAGTCTTCCAGTAGACCCTGGAAGACCTCCTGGACCCCCCCACCCCCGCTGACCGGAATAAGAAGTAACAACAGTAGCCCATGCAGGTATAGTCAAACAATGGTTTTCAGTAATATCCACCTCTTCTTTTATGAACACCTTTCTCACTTCTCCTGTCTTATCCACCTCTTTTTGAAGCGGCTTTTTGATTTTTACTAACTGGTCTGATACACACACTAAGTACAATGCATACATTTGTTAAATAGTTTTTAGATAAGTAATCTAATCACAGTGTCCGGTGTATGTGAAAATGCTCTTTCATATATCTCATCTTGAAAAACTAACATGGCTGACTGACCATTGAATGCTCCTTTGTAAATAACTGGGTTATGGTACCTTGCTTCCTTCTAGAGAGAGAAGTGAAATAGAAAAAATGAATGCTGTACATATTTTGATTTCTAATTACAATGTATTGGAGAAAGAAAGACTTCTTGGTATGCTTTACTGTAGAGACTATATATAACTTAAAATATAATGACCTTAGCATTTCTGAATTGCCAACGTTTCTATTATTATGAGAAATAATCACAAAAAGAACTCAATTGTATTTTAAGTTGAACCACAATAATGAGAATGGTAAGCACAGAAGATACCAGAAAAAATGGAGGAAGATTCGATAAACAAAAATAAACTCAGTTGAGAAATGATGAGTTGTGAGTTTTATCTATTCTGAACTGCAGCAAACATATACTGTTCAGTTGAACTCAACTCAGGAAAATTCCATTTTATCTTTTATCTTTTATCATGGTAACTTGAAGTTTTTACTCAGTTGAACTAGATCTTTCTTCAATGTCTGATAGCATTTGTAGGTTTTTCTTAACTAATATACTAATTGTCATTAGTTAATCACTGCTACCCACAACACTGGTTTGTTGCTGGGTTTAGGTTATTCATGTGTTCTGAAATTTATATGTATCTATGTATCCGGACTTCGCCCAGCCCTAACTGTTCATAGCCTGCCACACATTAATGAAATATTTTGATGCAAAATCTATCTCTGCCAAGACTCCCATAGCCTGCTATACATTAATGAAAACATTATCTGGAATGTGTATACAGGTAATTAATCACTGCTACCCACAACAGACTGGTTTAAACACTGTTGCTGGGTTTAGGTTACTTATGTGTTCTGACATTTCTATCTATGTATTATGACTTTGCCTAGCCCTAACCATTTATAGTAGAAACTAGAAATTTTGCACACACACTCTTCTCAATGAGTAGGGAAAACGTTATTTTGTTTTTTGAAAATACCCCCATAATAGGTTTTTAGAGAGGGGTTCAATATGCAATGTAAGTTTATACTAAATTGGGCACTAGTTTGTGCCTGCTTGTTTTTTGAAAATTCAGACCTTTTTTAGTGATCACAACTCAACAAAAGGCAAGAGAAGTAACCTATTCATTGATCACCCCTTTGTCTAACTTTTTAATTGATCAACACCAACACAGTATATATAGGTGACAGTGATTCATAATTTCCCTTGGAATGCTAGTTTTGTCTTAATCTTAAAATATTTGAAGGTTTTCAAACAGCCATTTTATGCATATGTGTTGATGAAGGCTTATTAGAAAACATCAATTAAAACTGTCACCAAACTGTCAGCATAGGTTTCTTTAGTTTTTAAGTTGGTCTGGCTGGCTATCTATGTATGTATCTCGTTTTGTTTTGTCTGTTTTGTTTTTTAATATCTTTTATCTTGGTAACTGTCTGATTGAAGTTGAACGAGATTTTTCTTCACTGTCTGATTTGCATTTGTAGGTTTTTCTAAACTAATATCCTAATTGTCATTGTTTCTTTTATGATTGCATTACAAAGTAATTGATACATTGCACAGTAGTCCCCCATTATAACACAAGTGTTGGGGTCCAAGAAAGCCAACCGCATTATAACCAAGCTGCATTAACTGTTGGTTGGATATGTGTGATATTCAAGTGCGGGCGATAGATAAAAGATGGCAAACACTGTGAATCTTAATCACATATATTTTAAATGCACTTAATTCGGTGGTGAATATTAACCACATAGATTGAACATTATACAGTGAAAATTTCAGATCAAAATTCAGCTAATAACTCAGAGAGCGCATACCTCAGCCAACACCATTGTCAGGGAAAGTGATTGTGCTTGGATTTTCCCAAGAATTCAATTACTTCTGCTTCATTGCCCACCCTTCCACACAATTTCATTGACATTCATTGAGAACTTTTGGAGATATTCTGTGGACAGACATAAAATTTTAGTGATATTAGGCGTTTTTTATATAACTACAGTGTAGGGGAGATAATTGTCCATGGATCCGTTCAAAACTTTAATCACTTCTTTCGTAGTCTATTGTCCACCCTCCCACAAAATCTTATTGAAATTCAATAAGAACCTTTAGAGATATTGTGTGGACAGTCATGAGCATAACCACTTCTTCCTCACTCCATTTCCCACCCTTTCAGAAAATTTCATTGAAATTCATTGAGTACTTTTGGAGATATGTTGTGGAAAGACAGACACTACTGAATATATGCCGGGCAAATATAG
>VCCN01003796.1:1463756-1474726 GCA_006491835.1 Architeuthis dux | reverse complement strand
TTGAATAGAGAGAATTTTGTCTAAGATTATGAAGAAGAGACAGCTAGACACTATACAGAGTGTCCCAAAAGTAACTCCCAATTTGACCTTCAACTTTATCAGAATGTGTGACTGAATAAATGCATTAAAACGGATGGCAGTCACATTGAACCTTACATGTAACGCATTGTTTATGTCTATGTTTATTAAATCTGTAGTTTGTTTATTGCATCATTAAAATTGTTTTGGTACAGATCAGATGTTACTTTTGGGACACCCTGTATATAATGATATGAATGTGTCTGATATCATGCAGACCTGCACTGCAGCGAGTTCGATCTTCAATTTGTAGCGTTTTCTTAGACTAAGCTAAGCTAAAAAAAATACCTATGTATGTGCGGGTATACATATGTGTTTTGATTTGCCAGCATCAACATTGAACTTTATCAGAATATGTGCAGATCAGTTGCTTGCTGACTGAATAAATGTGTTGTAGGCAGTGTTACCAGAAGGTTGTAATTTGTAAGGATGTAAAGATGTTAAAGAAGGCAGAAGTTATTTGAGCCGTAACAGAATGTAGATCGTTTCTCCACTCGAAATTAGCGGTAAAAAGGTAATGGCCTGTCATGGCGGACAGTGGTCGCAGCAGTAATAGTAGTTGGTGTCCTGCTGGTGAGGGAGGAAGGAGGTCACGTGGTCAAAAAGAGGATGAAAGGCCATCGGCCATATTGGTTTTTGGCGGTCAATATGAACAAAGGAAATAAAAAAAAAAGACGTCAGATTAAAATGAAAAAAGGTTGTATTTAATAAAAACATTGCAATAAAAAAAGGGTACAATTAAAAAAGGATACATATTTAAAAGGAGTTAAAGTGAGAGGTTTTTGTTTGATGAAGAGTTGTGGTAAAAAGGGGTTTTCTAGATTTTGTGAGAATGCAGCGTTTAGTTATGTGATAAGCGTGCCTAAGGATGCCTGCTCTCGGCAAAAGAAATCGGTTAAGAGAAAAGAAGGGCTTTTGGCAGAAAGGAGAAGATGCCAGGTTTGAAGTAAGAAGAGACGACATTTGAAGAAATGTCTGTGGTTAAAAGTGGGCCCTAGGCGGCCCAAACATTAAGTGGAAAAAGGAAGAGATATTTTACGTGCCAGAAGAAATAGACACGGGCAAATGAAGAACTGCAGGGAACAGGCTACAAAGGCCAAGATAATTGTAAAACTAGGGTTTTTATACTTGTGCTGACGTCACGAAAAAAGGAAGCTAATAAATAGTTTTGTACTTCATAGGGTTCAGAGCTGACCCCGTCGAGGTGACAAAGCCAGCTTGATATTTTTAACCCTATTTTAGTGCTTTAAGAAAAATGACCGCTACAAATTCATCGAAATGGACAGCAATGATTTTTGATAAGAACTACAGGGTGTCCCAAAATTAACGTCTGATTTGTCCCAAAACTATTTTATTGATGCAATTACAGTTCTAAACATGGCAGTCACATTAAACCATACATGTAATGCATTGTATATGTCTGTTTATTTGATCTGTAGTTTATTGCATCAATAAAAATGTTTTGGGCCAAATCAGGTGTTACTTTTGGGACACCATGTATATAAGGCATTGTGTTATGAAGATACACATTAGTTGATTAGTTCATTTTTCTTTGTTGTGTTTAAAAGTAAAGAAAACAAAAGAAAATAATTTGTTCTGAAAGCAAAAAGAAGGTTAGTTGGCCAGTTTCCAGTTGCTTGGGAACAGATTAATAAACACCAGAAGAACAACACAAGAACTTCAATTTGTTGCTTGGTGCTGTTGCTCTAATTAGTTTTATTGAATGAAAGCAAATCATTTGTCTGATGAATGCAGCGAGGACAGCGAGGACACTGAGGGTTGGATAGAAATAATGAACCAGATTGAAGAGCCTGAGGGCCAATATTAAAATGATACAATCTTCAATCTCCACTCAGATTTCTTTTTCTAATTGATGGTGTCTGGCATAAGCGTAGCTTGGCTCCTTGAGGGGCCCCCTCCAACATTTAGAGAGATTTGTCAGTAGAAATGCAGTAGGTGAACTATTATATTTAAAGCTTTTGGGGGGCCCCTCCATTGGGGTCCCAGGGGAAGCGGCATTTTCAAATACCCCCCTCCCCAATCCCTGAGCTATGCCTCTGATTTATTTTTCTAATTGATGCGTGGCACAACTTTATCGAATAACGTTTCATCGAAAATACAAAATACATACATACACATATGTGATAATTATAGAGACATTTATTAGTTGAGAACCCATATCAGTCTGGCATCGGTGTTAGCGATTGCTAAACAGGTGGCCTAGATCATATAAATAAAGAAAGAAACGAGCGCTGTGCAGGGATTGAACCCGCTTCTACCCTGGAAACTACCTATACACGGTCCTGCTCTCACTAACAATGGGTTCCCAATTAATAAATGTCTTTATAATTATTGTATTCTGTCGGATATAAAATTATCTATTCCTTGATTTCATACTGTCAGCATAGGGAACCACACAAAGAAACATTGTTTGATAAAAAGTAGTGGCACCGATGAAATCTGAGGAGAAGGGCGTGGTCAATGAATTAGGATTATTCTCTTCAATATGAATAAGCTCAGTGTTTGTGAGTGTCATGAGTTTTTAACCCTGGTTCTTCTCTAGCCAATTCCTGGCCCTAAACACTGGTAAAAGCTACTGGGTGTTCCAAAAAAACATGAACAATGAAAATTTAGAATACATTTTTATTGCACTGAGATTTTGCAATCATTCATGGGTCACACAACCGAAGAACTCAAATTTTGTGAGAAAGTTTTAGAGTAGCTGTAGTTTCTGCAGTTAAAATTTCAGTTCAAAATCTCAATGCAATAAAAAGTTATTCTGAATTTTCATTGTGCATATTTTTTTGAAACATACAGTATCAAATTCACTTCCAAAAGATTATGTAACTTTGAGAATAATACCATTAATCCTTTCTGAATAGAAGATCTGTGTCTAATCATATAACCATATTGATATTTAAAAGAAGGTCATTTTCTGTTATGGAGTATTGACATCTTAGCCATGGGCATCTGCTGGGAGAGGGAAATGGGGCATTTGCCAGCACCCCTCATCCTTGGATCAGGCCTTCTCACTGAGGGCGAGGGGTTTGAAAGTTGGAAACTTTCAGTCAATTATTTTATGTAACCAGAACTTAATGTTCCTATACAAAGGAATTGTATTATTATTCATTGGTGCCCATTCCATCGTGTCACTCCGGGGTCAAGTAATGTGTCTCTATCAACGGTCAAGTGCACCATCTGTCATCTGGATCATACAGTGGGTCATACTTGCTTACACTACAAATGGTGGGGAGAATGCTTATCGTGTAACAGGGTTACCACTAAGATATATTCTGAATATATCCCTTTACCTACCCTGGAAATATATGCTTTGACCACCACCCACCGATATATGCCTTTGTTCCCCTATGGAAATGTGGCAGCCGATGCCCATGTATCTTAGCTATAATATAAAATGAATTACTGGCAACTAAGTCATTGAATTGTACCCACCATTGCCTAAAGGTACATACATGTCTTCAAGTCTCTCTGTAAAATAAGTATTAGATGAGAGAAAAGTAACCAAATTACTTGGAATATGCATGGTTTTAGTGTTATGAAATATACTTTTGGTCACTTCCTTTGAACTGAGGTAACAAAAAATGTGGAAATCTAATGTGATACAATTTTCTTCTGGCTACAATGGGCGTGCGTGCTTTGAATCTGAAATGAAGATCACTGTTTACAAATCCACGTTTGTTTCCTGGCCAGAATTCAACACAGTTCCACAATGCTGTTTGTCTTGTATTAAAAATGGGGCATTCTTCATAAACAGGCCTTGATCTCCTGACATCAAAGATTTGGAGATAGGATAGAATTATGAGTTTAACATAGCTAATTCATCTTGAATTTTCTGAAAAACACATTATACAGGTTTGGTTAGTCACTCAATAGAAACCATCACATTACCAAATTCTTTTGATAGCATGCAATGTTGGGGATGATCAATTAAGAAATTAGAAAAAGGGTTGATCAATGAATAAGTTACTTCACTCGCCTTTTGTTGGATCACTAAAAAGGTCTGAATTTTCAAAAACAAGCGTGAACGCTGCCGGACACAAACTAAGGGACCAATTTAGGATAAACTTACATTGTAAATTGAACTACTCCCAGTCCCATAAAACTTATTTGGGGGGTATTTTCAAAAAAAATAACAAACTTTTTTTCTAGACATAATAAGGAATAAATGTCTCTAGCTCCATTGGTGTGACCTGTACAAGCGATAGATAGCCAGAATCACTTAAAAACTGAAGAAACCTATGGTGACAGTTTTGGTTGATGGTTTCAAATATGCAAATATAAAGATATTGGTGTTTGCATAAAATTTGAGAATTATAATAACCAAGCATCAGTCTCTGGGGGAGAATTGGATATACGTATGAGGTCTGCCCAGAAAATGTCAAACCAAATTTGCATATCTTCAGAACTGGTTGTGCAGCCCTGATGTAATTTGGCAACCAATCAGAGGGGATCTAACTGCACATTCATGAACATACACTCTCCCATGGGGTTACTCAGCCATTGCCCTAGGCAGGCTATTTGTTCATTAATGTTAAATGGCTGGATACTTTCAAGACAAATCGCATAGATCTGGGAAAGGATTCGGATTTGTAATTTGGCAACCAATCAGAGGGAACCTAACTGCAAATTCATGAACACTCTCCCATGGGGTTACTCAGCCATTGCCCTAGGTAGGCTATTTGTTCATTAATATTAAATGGCTGGATACTTTCCAGACAAATCACGTAAATTCGGAGTACGTCTGATACTGGAAATACACCATACATAATCTTTTATGGTAGAAGCATTTTTACTCATGAAATTCAATCATACCACTAATTTCAAGGCATGCCGGAATCTGTGCGGTCTGTCTGCAAAGGGTTAAAACAGTTCGAGGAAATATTTCCACTTCTAAACTAACAACTAAATATTTTCCTGTAAATATAGAGACTGTAAAAAACTGTCAACATAGGTTTCTTCAGTTTTTAAGCTGGTTTGGCGATAAGTCTTCTAAGATAAGTTGTTTCTCTCACATATTGACCTCCTGTTAGAGATTGTCAACCAAAACTGTCAATATAGATTTCTTTAGTTTTTAAGTTGGTCTGGCTGGCTGGCAATGTATGTACGTATCACTATGTATAGGCCATACCAATTGAACTAGAGGCCTGAAAATTTAAATATTTACTCCTTATTTTTAAAAAAATTCCCATATAAAATAGGTTTTTAGTGGGAGGGGGTTAAATTTATAATGTAAGTTCATGCTAAATTAGTCCCTTAGTTTGTGTCCGGCACAATTAGCAATAAAATTAGAAACCGTCAACCAAAACTGTCAACATCAATATAGTCAACATTGGTTTCTTCAGTTTTTAAGTTGGTCTGGCTGGCTGGCTATGTATGTATCACATGTACTGCTGCACCAATGGCGCTAGAGGGATGAAAATTTAAACATTTACTCCTTATGTCTAGAAAAACAGTTTCTTTGTTTTTTTTAAAAATCCTCCCAAACTAGGTTTTTAGATTTGAACCAATTTGCAATGGAAGTTTAAGTTAAATTGATCCCTTAGTTTGTGTCCGGCAGCATTCATGCTTGTTTTTTGTTTTTTTTCAAAATTCTTCCACAAAATAGATTTTTAGTGGGGGTGGGGGAATTCAATTTAAGTATCTGCTAAATTGGTCCCTAGTTTGTGTCCGGCTCTGTTCACGCTTGTTTTGGGGGGAAATTCAGACTTTTTAGTGATCCAACAAAAGGTGAGAGAAGTAACTTATTCATTGATCACCCCTTTTTCCAAATTTTTTAATTGATCATGGCTTACCGCCAAAAGACGTTGGTTACATGACGGTTTCTATTGACCGACTAACCAGACCTGTTTTGACTATGCAAGAGCCATCATATGTACCAGCAAATATTATATTAGAGAGGCCAACAGTCAAAAAACCTAATTGAAGTTCTGGCAACATTACAATACATAACACAACAAAAATAGGCAGAGAAGAATGTGTCTAATATAAGGAAGCTATTTTTGATTGGTTTTGCTTCCGCAACAGAGATCATCTAATGTGTTATTAAATATAATAAGCCTGGCTTCTCCAGAGTCAAATTCTGCTCCTACTTCTACTTCCTTGCATAATTCTACTGTAGATTTTGGCTGGCTATGTATGTATCACTTGTCAGTTTAGCGCAGGTGGTAACACACCAGGATATAAATCACCTGATCGCAAGTTCAAATCTAGTGAAATGCTGATTTTATATGTCAGTTTACTCCCCTTTTTTGGTGAGGATTGTTCTTGTTCTTGTTACATAGGAAAGTAAAGTCAACTCTGACTTTGTCCTGGAGTTTGAAAACAAGCCTGGATGCTCCAGAGTCAAATCTTTTAGGTATGTAAGACTTGTCAGTTTAGTGCAGGTGGTAACACACCAGGCTAATGATCACTAGGTCATGAGTTCAAATCACGGTAGGGGAATGGGGATTTTCCATATTGGTTTACTCCCCTATTCTTGGTGAGAATTGTTCTTGTTTTTATTCTTGTTGCATAGGAAAGTATACTCAACTCTGACTTTGTCCTGGAGTTTGACAAAAATAGTTTTTCTGTTTGTATGTATGTTACCGTAAGCCAGCAAAAACTGCACACGGTAGGCAGAGTTCTTTTGCGCTACACCCTCCAAATGCTCTAACTTGAAGAATAAAACAAATCTGGGTGATTTTCAACTGTTACATTATGTTTTAGGAAGGGGGTTCAATTTACATATGTATGATGTCGAAGAGAATTTTATGATTTCATAAGAAAATATTTTATTCTGATCACACCTTTCTTTTCAAAGTTGGGGTCAAAAGTGATAGGAATATTTTTTTGACTTTTAGTGGGTGGGGAATTTTGTTACTGGATACTGTATCAATCACTTAATGAATAAAGATACCAAGACTTATTTTAGCAGTAAATCTGCTGCTATGAAAGGAATGAGATTTACTGAAATTTCTTTAAGAAAAATATCTTCTTTTATAATTGTCAATCTTGCAAAATGACCAACAAATCAAAACAGGTCTGGTTAGTCACTCAATTGAAACTGTTGTGTGACCGTCTTTTTACCATGTTGGGGGTGATTAAAAAAATTGGAAAAAGGAGTGATCAATGAATATTACTCTGCTCGCCTTCTGTTGGGCAGGGATCACTAAAAAAAAGTCTGAATTTTCAAAAAAACAAGCAGACAAACTAAGGGATCAATTTAGCATAAACTTACATTGTAAATTAAACCCCCACTAAAAACTTATTTAGGGGGGAATTTAAAATAAAAAACAAAAAACGTTTTTCGAAGACATAATAATTTTAATTTTCAGCCCTTAGCATTGGTGCAGCCTGTACACATCATACATACATAGCCAGTCAGCTGGACCAACTCAAAAACTGAAGAAACCTATTTTGACAGTTTTGGTAACAGTTGATGGTTTCTAATACAAACATCTTTTTTCAATTGTTAACATTTATTTTTTATATTCAATAACTTTGAGAAAAGTCATTAACATACCAAGTTTTGTTTGGACAATTCAATCTCTTCTTTGATGTTAGCACAAGGTTTCGGCTGATTCATTCTATGACCTTCTTCAGGTGCAATATGTAATATCCATAAGATAGTGAGTCTCTTTTACCAGTTTCTTTCTTGGTAGTGCAAAGCAAAAAAAACGGTAATATAATTTTAACATTCAACATGGAATTCTTTGTTTAACCCTTTATGTGACTATATATGATCACCTGATGATCTGTCAGCCACATGCAAATATTGTAACCACAAAGACAACATAACCCACACCAATGTGGTCTGCAAGCTTTGCAAAGTACACTTGTGCTTGAACAAAAACAGAAACTGTTTTGAGACATACCACACCCCATTAAATTAGCCTGTTTTTGGCCGGCACAACAAAATTTTAAAATCAACTCTGAGGTGTTATTTTTTTTGTCAATATCAATTTTTTGGTATCTGTTCATTATATAGAATGTTATTCTTTAATTCTATGTTTTATTTAACTATCTAGCGAGCCAACATATACAATCACTTCATCAGAGGGGGTTTTGCCCCCAAGAACAAAAAAATTTCAGAAAACTTACAACTGAAAATATCATCTAATTAGGTCTAGTTTAACATACAAAAATGTTGTTTTGATATGTAAAATATTTTTAGGGATGCTGTTTAAAGGGTTAACAAAGAAAGAAAACGAGAACTTTTCCATGTTAAAATTATGGAACAAGCTGTAGTGCACGTGTTGCCAAAATACAAGCGTTGCGGTTAACATTTAGAAAATCTGAAACCGTTTTTTTTTTGCTTTGCACAAACTGAGATTAAATTGATATATTACAAACCATCAACCAAAACAGTCAACATGGTCTGGCTGGCTATGTATCACGTGCACATGCCACACCAATGGAGCTAGAGGGATTAAAATTAAAACATTTACTCCTTATTATGTTTAAAAAACGTTTTTTCTATTTTTTTGAAAATTCACCCAAAATAGGTTTTTAGTGGGGGTTAAATTTACAATGTAAGATTGTGCTAAAACTCAGTTTGTGTCCGCTTAATTTTGAAAATTCAGACATTTTTAGTGATCACTGCCCAACAAAAGATCATTGAACACCCCTTTTCCCAATTTTTTAATTGATTATCCTCAACACGGCATCCTGCCAAGAAACATTGGTCATGTAACAGTTTCTATTCAGTCACTAACCAGAATTTTATACCTTTAGAATGATTGCTACTACTCCAGGGGCATAGCTGAGAGAGGTGGTGGGGTGATATTGAATCACCCCTTGGGCCCCCAATAGAGGGGGGGGGGCAAAAGCTTTATGAATAGTAGTTCACATATTGCATTATAAAATAACAAATCTCACTAAATGTTGGATATCTAGGAAAATTTTGAAAATTCCCCCCCATAATAGATTTTTAATGGGGGGTTCAATGTACAATGTATGCTTATGCTAAATTGATCACTAGTTTGCGTCCGCTTGTTTTTTGAAAATTCAGACTTTTTTTAGTGATCACTGCCCAAATAAAGGCAAGAGAAGTAACTTATTCATTAATAACCCCTTTTTCCAATTTTTTAATTGATCACCCCATATACAGCATGCTCCCAAAAGACATTGGTTTCTATTGAGTGACTAATCAGAGCTGTTTGTTTTTTACTTTCATAAAAAGCTAAGCATGTTTACTTGTGCACAGTTGCATCTGACAGTTCTGGCTATAAATAAGAAAGCATCCTTGGCAACACTTCATCAAACAGCCTTGTACTTAGGGTTACCATCTGGTATCCAAAAGGAGGACATGTCCGCCTTTTTGGAAGAAATAATTAATGTTTTCCTTTCACCTTGAAATGTCCTCCTTTTTTGGTTTACATTGAAAGTTGGAACCCTACAGTCAATAAAGGATAATGGTACAGTACAATTGTTTGATCTCACCAGGGTTGCCAGATTAGGTTTCTCAAATTCGGACACAAGTTTTCCAAAAATCAGACAAATACAATCAACCTGCTCCAAATCGGTCAAATCGGACAGAAAAATTGATGGCTAAAAATAACTAATAGTGGCTAAAAGTAGCTAGATTATTATCACAATAATGAAAATAAATAGCTAAAAGTGGCTAGAACTGATATCCAATATCTAAAAACAATTTCTTATATCTAAACGCAACAAAAAATATATAAATTTAGATATAAAATATCAAAGTTGGCAATGCTGAGTGAGGCCTCAAATTGGACAATTTTGGATGTCGGATTCTTAAAATTTTTTAATCAGACATGCAGAGCGAAAAACAGACACGATGTGAGAAATCAAACATAACTGGCAACCCTGTATGTAACCCCAATTTAATATTCCTATGTAAAAACACTGTATTATTATTCACTGATGCTCGCTCCATCGTGTCACCCCAGGGTCAGGTAATGCGTCTCAATCAATGGTCAAGTGCACCACTGTTATCTGGATATATACTTGCTTACACTACAAATGGCAATGAGTGCATCACATTCTCCACAGGTGGAATGCCTATTGTGTGACAGTGTTGCCACTAAGATATATTCCAAATATATCTTTTTGCACCCCACTGGAAATATATGTTTGTGCCCTCGCCATGGAAATATATGTTTTTGAGCCGCCCTGAAAAAGTGGCAGTCGATGGAATATTTAGAAAAATGGATATCCCTGTTGTATAAGCTAAAGTGTTCTGGATGGTTTATAATGTTTTATATTTTGTAATAACAATTTATACCTTAAATTTTGTTTCATTTAGAAATGTCTGGCTTTTCAATAGTTTTTTTTTTCCTGAAATGTCCTCCTTTTCAGAGTACATTGTCCTCCCTTTTCATTTTTGCATCTGATAACCCTACTTGTACTTAAAGAACCATGAACTCTGCTGTATGAAGTGTAATTATGGCATTTTTATTCATGTGAGTTGATTAATAATATTGAACCACCCAGCTTATATTCTCCAATCTAATCAGAAAAAAGACATTGAAGAAAATGAATATTTAAATTGTTTTGTGGTATTAATATGAAGCCTTTAGCCAAAAAGTACAAACAAGAATGTTTCATATGGAGCAATGTTATTGCTGATGATAATAACTACTTCAAGTTAGGAAGAGTTAATTGCCCTTGTTATTACTTGTTATTTGTTACAGTTGAATAAAGCCTTTTTTTTTAATAAAATGTGACTTGAAGTTATCTATGCATTCGCTATTGGCGCCAAATTACAAACCGTTTCCAACCCGTATTATTTCATCTCAGCATTGCAACAAGATGAAACATGGTGTCAGAAGTGAAATGTTCATTTGTTACCTCTCAATAAACCTACAGACAAGAGAAAAATAAGTTTTAAAAAAGGTATTTGCTCTTATTTAATGTCATAATTATAA
>VCCN01003796.1:1414599-1430128 GCA_006491835.1 Architeuthis dux | reverse complement strand
CCTTACCTCAGTGTCAAGTAATAGTCTTACATGGTCTGCATTAGCTTTGATAGTATTGATACATTTTATAACTGAATATAACAGTATCTCATTTAAAGTGAAAGTTTTTTGGAAACTAAATTCTCTCTGTGAATAACACAATGCACAGCTAACATTTCTGGATTGTCATCCATCATCAATTTTAAGCAGCCATTTTGCTTGCCCATCATAACAGGAGCACCATCTGCAGCACAAGATGTGATGTTTTCTATTAATATTTGATTTACATCCAAATAATCTTTTAGTTTATTATATATATATATATATCAGTGGCAGTAGTGGTGCTTTTTAATGATTTGCAGAATGACATCTCTTCAGCAAATTCAATTTTGTCAATATATCTTATGTAGGCCAACAATATGGCCTCACTGTCTCTTACAGTTGATTCATCCATTTGTATGAGAATTTTCAACATCTTTACTTATCTCATCTATTCTGTTGCTAACAGTATTATTACTCAGTGATATGCATTTGACATCTTTGTTATCTTTTTCCAGAACTGTTTTATGAAAAGTTGATATTACTGGTTTAATTAAATCCCCCCCCCCCCATAGTATGATATTTCCCTGATTTAGCTATGAGTAAAGAAATTTCATAACTAGCCTCAAGAGTACGATTGTTGGTGGTAGTTTGTGCAGAGAACAAAAAATCTTCTTCTTTTAGGGATTTAAAATAGTACAAATCTGAATTTACATGAACACTATGTTTCGCCTTCAAATGTGCTTCGAGACGACCTCGTTTCATTGATTCATTGGTCAAGCATTGTTGACATAATAAACAAAAAGGTGACCATTCATCATGAACAGCAGGTATGAAACCAAATTTTAAATATTCTTCTGAATACTGACAAACCTTTATTTTCTTTGCACTACTCATTTTATACCTGGGGTTAGTAACTGAAATTGCGACAAATAGGGATAGCCAGATTTTATCTGTTCCATCGATTTGGGACATATTTTTTTTTATCGAGAACCAGTTCCCTTCTATTGTATTGGTGTGTACACCGGTTTTAGGTCTATGATTGACAACAAAATGTTCGAAATCATCACTCAAACCAACATAAGCCTTCCACACATCAGTATAGATTTTGCAACATATTTATAGATGAATTCGTGTAAGACGTTTTTTTTCTTCTCCTCAACTGGCATGTGCAAGATCCTTCTTGCTTTTATCCTTTCAACCATACCAACAACCCACACGCCTTCCACTTTATGCCTTTTATGGTATTTTCTCTTACTAAATTTGCTTTCATCCACCTCTACTATGTAATGAAATGCACTCTGTATTTGTGTTTTTTGGTGTACGTGACCAAAGGGCCATATCGGGTTACCGGGACTGGAAAGTGGGTCAAGCGGCCAACAAGGTCGGAACAAAAGAAAATTCATTCAACAAACCAGGGTGGTTTTAAGAGTTGCCGTAATTTTAAGATCGCGGGCTGTTTAGAATCGGTTAGATCTGAATTCCAGGAGCGACGGGTCGGACCTAGAGAGGGCTTGGTTCCACTGCCCATGAGTGGTGAGGGAGCAGAGAGGAGGAAGAAGCCTTGATTTTTTAATTACTAGCATCACTGGTAGTGATTCAGCAAAATGACCACTCATTTAGAATTTTAACTGAAGCAGAATTTGATGCATCAAAGTGATCCGCGAACCGGCCCAGAATTGAAGCTATCGACGGGAATAAAGTCATCGCAGATTTTCAATCGAAAATACTGAATAAAGACGTCTTCTCTCTCATCCCTCTCATATCGGCGAGAAGAAACACAGATTGGTATAATATAACAACAACAACTCCCTCACCACCTAAAACTGGCATTTCAATATGAAAATGCTCTTTGGCTCACTCGTCGACTTGTAAACTTCTTTAAACATTTATAGTTGTACTCAACAGCACATGAAATCACCTTTAGATTGGGTCCCAAAAAAGCAGTTGGAAAATGTTATAAAAGTCTTCTAGTGACTTCGTCCAATTATCCAACAATGTGCCTTTAAAAAAACTAGACTCCCTTCCACATTCTTTCCATGTGCACTGGAGATCTTCTTTTTTGTGTTTTTGATTGTTGTTTTCTGTATGCTGTAGAAACATTTGGTAAGTATCTTTGATTGTTTGCTTTATTTCATAAACCAAGACAAATTGTCATTGAAATTATTAAATACACTACTTATTGTGCGATGGTAGGATTTCCTGCCCATTGATGTTAACAAATTCAGAGAAATTGGTTCTTAATAGCTTAATTTTTAAATTGCCCCCCATTATAATCAAATTGCCCCCATGTGAGGTGTGCGTCCCACGTTGGAAATCACTGGTCTAAATGTTATAAAATTTTAAAATTCACTAAATCTTATGAATGTAGTTCCACCTTGTGTATTGGATTGATGTCTGCCTTCTGATGTACATGTTACGGCTGTTTAGGCTATTTTTTAACATCCCAATTGCCTGTACGAGAGACACCACTGTTTATGTCGATGTCCAAGCTGTCTTCAGAGGTCCATATGAAATATAGTTGTAATATTATTAGTTTCCTGGTGTTTACCAAGACTTTGTTAGCTTCGTGTTGTTGGTTTGTTCTTACCTCTTCCTTCCTAGTTTTTTTAAGTCTCGACTTAGTATAAGTTTTTCAGATCCATTTTTTTTCTTTCTATATTGGCAGATGCTTCAGATAAGGCGAAAATATCTGTTGTTTGTCAAAGTGTGAATCTGTTATATAAACGAACGGGTCTGGCTATCTCCAAACAGTCAACAGAATTTGGTTCCAATAAAATAAAAACTTAAATTTAACAGGTTTACTCACTTGAAGTGCCAGAGAAGGAGAGAGAAAGCAAATGAAATATATTGTGTGTAGGGAGATTATAATAAATATATACTCTACTCACTGAAATAAATAGATAATCAGTGTGTATACATGTATAAATATATATATTCCCAGCTCAGTATACATTTCACACAAACATGTGAGAAGTCAGACTGCACACATGTGTGTTCTGCACTACAAAAGATGCTGAATGAAACTGGGCGAAATGCATCAAGGCTTATCTTAATGATAATAAATATGTTTGAGACGTGACACACTTTTCTCAATCTTTCATTTCCCCATTGTCAAATTACCTCTACCATTCTGTCAGATTACCTTACATCCGCATAACAAACAAATATATATATATGATTATAAACAGGTAAATAAGACTACATAAAGATACAGAAAAGATAAAGATAGCAAAAGGATTAAGGCAAGGGGATACAATATCACCTAAACTATTCACAGCGAGCCTAGAAAGCATCTTTCGGAAAACTGACTGGGAGGGAATGGGAATAAAAGTAGATGGAGAATACCTAAGCAACTTAAGATTTGCAGATGACATTCTATGACATCGTAAGCATCCGAAGAATTACAAAATATGCTAACCAACCTAAATAGGGAAAATAAAAGAGTAGGCTTAAAGATGAATAGAACAAAGACAAAAGTAATGTTCAATGATAAGGTCCCCAAAAAGTCATAAAGATAGAAGGCAAGATACTAGAAGAGGTCGAAACCTGGAAATTAACCAAACGAGCTGAAAACCAACTCAGAATAGCACAGAGAGCCATGGAAAGAGCAATGCTAGGGGTAAGAGATAGAAAAAGATCAACATGGATCAGAGAAAGGACTAGAGTAAAGGATATTATACAACTAATTAAACAACAAAAGTGGAGATGGGCTGGTCACCTAGTGAGAAGAGATGACAATAGATGGGGGAAAAGACTAACAGATTGGTGCCCATGGGATAGTAAAAGAAGTAGGAAACGGCCAGACACAAGATGGAGGGACGAGATAGAAAAAGTTTGTCGGTAAGACTTGGCAGAGATTAGCACAAGATAGGTTGTCATGGAAAGAGATGGGAAAGGCCTTTGTCCAGCAGTGGACTTATAACGGCTGATGATGATGATGATGAAATAAGATATTTAGGAGATGCGAGTGGCATAATGGTTAACAATGCAGACAATGGAATTGGCAAACTCCGGCTGAGGCTGTTTATCTTAACTTCACATTAATGCCCTAGGGTAAGGCATGAATCCATCTCTCCTTCCCCAACTATATTAAAATAGCTGGGAAGACTGTGCTCTCTAGCCTTGGGTGCCTACCAGCCTAGGAAAAGGGCAACCCTGAATTCAAAACCAGGAGCTGGTATCTCTAAGGAAGCCCAACATTGTCAGCATCGTTCTGGCATGTCCTGCAATGACACTGTATCGGCCTTCACCCTTCCTTTGGCCATTATCAGTGTAAGGGCAACCGGCTGTGCACCCTGGAGAGACTGAAAGTCAGACTTTCTGTGTGCACAGTGTTAGAGTATGTAGATCCATTTGGTCGCCTAGGAATAACACAAAACAACGCATACACTTTGGAGTCTTCAGTTCACTTTATTACATTTGTCTCAGGCGACTGCCTCAAAAGTCACCAACCGCCGAACAGTTTAAATACAGTAAAATATCAAAAAAGGGACTCTTGAACGGGAGAGTTCCACTACTGATCATTAACAAAGAATGGTAGCTTTCTTTGTATATGATATATTAACATATTGACATGCAGATCCATAGTCTTGCAAGACTGACGGATGCCACTAAATAAGATATAAGAAACAAAGAGAGACAGTTATGCATTAACTCTTAAATTCATATTAAGACATTTAAATGCTAAATCAATAATAATAAATGCATTTATAGAAAATGCCCTTTGTTGGGAACCTCAACACTGGACAAAAGCACTTGAAAACATGTGCAATCAATTGCAGTAAAAATATAAGGCCTATTGAAGAATCAAGGGGAGTAACTTCTGATTAAAGTTACTTCACTTGCACTTTTTGGTAATTTTTTTTTATTTTTCTTTAATTCACAAGATCAAAGTGTAGTATCTGTTCTTCGAAACTACTATGGCCTCAAAGTTCAGAGAACCACGGCCCTTCAGGGGTCCTTGTGGCATGCTCGTGTATCGTCCCGGGAGAAGCTCCACAGGATATCTTGGCCAGCTGGTCGGGAGGCAATCACCATTAGCATGCTTGGGATTCGTCCTGAGAAGCTTCCCCCACCCTTTATCCCAGTCCTCGTGGCATTTGTCACAGTGGCAGGGATTTGGGATTCTCCCCCCTCAAGTCTCTAGTCATGGGGACACCAAGTGTCAATGTGCCATTAAACAAAACAATTAAATCAATCAAAATTGAAAGAGTTCAGTATAAAATCCAAAACAGATTCTTACCTGTAACCAAGCAGTCTTCATCAGTAGGTAGGTACTTATCAGTAGGAACACTGAGCCAGTGTTCAGATAATTCTCCACACTCCTGAAAGGAAGATCAAAAAGAAATCTTTTCAGAAAAATCTTCTTAAATTCAAACAATAAAACAAAATCAGACAAGTGTGCTTAGTCACTCAATAGAAACCGTCATTTTGGCAGCATGGCGTGTTAGGTGATCAATGATTAAGTTACTTCTCTCACCTTTTGTTAGATCACTAAAAAGTCTGAATTTTCAAAAAACAAGCGGGCATAAACTAGGGATCAATTTAGCATAAACTTACTTTGTAAATTTGGGGGCATTTAAAAAAAAAATACAAAATGTATTTTCTAGACATAATAAGGAGTAAATGTTGAAATTTTCAGCCCTCTAGCTCCATTGGTGTAGCCTGTCTGCGTTATCCAGCCAGCCAGACCGACTTGAAAAACTGAAGAAACCTATTTTGACAGTTTTGGTTGATGGTTTCTAAAAAGGCAATTATGAAGACATCTCTTGCTCAATCATCAAATTTATTCTGAACAATTAGGTTTTATTTGTCGAGAAATTTGTCCAAAGAAAATACAAATTTTAAAAAAAACGGAGAAGCAAAACTCAGACATTTTTAGTGAACAATCTTTTATGACATCTCCCACTTTAAGTTTTAATAATGTGGTCAAATGAATGAAAAAATTGTTAAAAAGCTGTGGTTCCCAACCTTTCCATTACCAAGGACTCCTTTATTTAAATGAATTTTTCCCACGGACTCCAGGCTTTTGAAATGACAACTCAACAAGCTCACAGACCACAGGTTATACTTTTGAGGACCCCAGGGGTCTGCAGACCTCAGATTGGGAACCTCTGTTATAAAAGATCAAACATTGTACTATTATATTTTTGCATTATTTTGAATCAGAGATTTAACTTTGTCTTCATCAGAGTCAAAAAGGTTCAAAGAATCATTTTCAAAATTCATCTCTAAGAGGGAGTGATCGATTAAAAAATTGGAGAAATGAATAAGTTACTTCTCTCGCCTTTTGTTGAATCACTAAAGAGTCTGAATTTTCAAAAAACAAGCTTGAATGCTGCCAGACACAAACTAAGGGATCAATTTAGCAAAAGCTTACATTGCAAATTGAAGCCCCCACTAAAAACCTATTTAGGGGTGAATTTTCAAAAAACAGAAAATCTTTAGGGGCGAATTTTCAAAAAACAGAAATTTTTTTTTCAAGATATGATAAGGAGTAAATAATTAAATCTTTAGCCCTCTAGCTCCCTTGGTGAGGCCTGTACACACGATAGGTAACCAGCCATCCAGACCAACTTAAAAACTGAAGAAATCTATGTTGACAGTTTTGGTTTCTAATATATAACTAGCAAAGATTTCCTAATGTTGACCAAAACCTGCTACTAAAACCTGTTAAAATCTTTTAATATTGAAATTTCATAAAGCCAAAGCCACAAAGATGATAAAATGTTTTAAAATGGACAGGCAGTGAGAGTTAACTAATAAAGAAGAAAATTATTGAAATTCCATCAATGTTGAACATAGTGGCAGTTCATTTAAATTGTAAGCTTGTTATGGATACAAAAATCTACTAAACGTGAACCTCATGTAGCAATACCTGCCTATCCATTAGGCAAACCTAGGTGGTCGCCTAGAGCACAAAGCTTCTAGGGACAAGCTCTAAACTGAAAAAATAGCTGTTAGAATACAACCAGAGTGCAAATTTCAAGTCTCGCCTAGGATGCATGAAACTCTTAGTGCAAAATATTGAATAAACTAACCTCAGCAAACTTCAGTTTTTTCTTAATGAAAATTGGTTTGAAGAAGCAATTTTAAAAACTAATAACCGACATTGATTGTATTTGAAGTTGTGCAAATCCAAATTTGTTTCTTTACATTTAAAATAAATTAATGAAATATTTCAATTTTTAATGGAAACAACCAAGGAAAAACTTTTATGCATCAGTATAAACATTTCAAGAAAAGTCAGAGATTGTGTTGTTGTTTATTTTATAGAGATTTTTTCCCAATTTTGTCACTGAAACATTTACAAGATTTATGTCATATGGGACAGATCAGTGTGGCTCAGTGGTAGAGTGCTCGCCTCTGGTTAGGTAGGCTGTGGTTCAATCCACCACAGAGTCATACCAAAGACTTTAAAAATGATACTCAATGTCTCTCTGCTATGCACTGTGCACAAGGACTAGAATTGAGGAACCTCTCCCCGATGCTAAGAGGTTATGGCTAAATCACATTGGATACACCGGTTCTCGTTAAATCATTGAAGTTAAGCAACGTCAAGCCTGGTCAGTACCTAGATAGGTGACTGGGGAATACCAGGTGCCATAAGCAGAACAAAGCTTTGACAGGCCAGGCAAGCCAGTAGTAGGTCTTACTAACAATTGCCTGTGTGTACGTAACCCCCACAACACCCTCAATGACGGTATAAGTGGAGAATGATGATACCTACAAAACAACTGACATTCATATTTTTTTTTAAATTTATTTCTGGAGTGGCCATTTCTTGTAATAATTACAGCTATATTCTTAAAAACAGATTCATATATCAAGAAAATAAGATTCATTTGATCATTTCAACAGGAACTGAACTAGTTTTTTCAAGTTATGGTCTACATAGCACAAAGAGAAAAGTGTTATTGGCTTACAGGATAAAATAAAAAATGACTTGGGGTCAGAGAAATTAACATTTAACAGATGCACAGCAAAATGAGTCAAATGTTCAAATTGAAAATTTTAACCAAAGTAAACAAGGCTGAAAGTCAAACCATAGATGTGCTATTTAAACACGAGTTCAATTAAATGTTAAAATAAATAAACAACATGATATGAGATATGTTAAAAAAACCACTGCGATATGAGATATGTTAAAAAAATGAACGCAACCTTACATCACAGTTTGATTTCAAGAATTGATTATAAAAAAAGACCAAACAAATATTCTCTATAGTTTTAAGAAGGGTCATTAACATTCAAATATCCTATGTTATAAGGGTTACCTCCTTTGAAATTAAAAACTTCTGTTTATCCCATCACATTCGGATATTACACCTGAGGAAGGCCGAAGAATGGATCGGCCAACACAAACAACAAGAAGGAGTCCAATCATCCGGAGAACTATTTGAAACAAATATTCATTAAAAAGTTACATTTGATATGTTATGTTGATTTGTCAGATAATCAGTCGGAAGCTTAGCACACCTAAAACTTCTATACTAACTTTAATTTACAAAATTACTGAAATTTGAGGAGGTGCGACATGGCCGAGCAGATAACGAGTTCAAACTCCAGCTGGAATAGTTTATATTCAATTCACACTAATGCACTTGGGAAAGGCATGAGTCTTTCTGGCCTCTAGATATGGGGTAAAATAGTGCAGGGTGAAGTGTGCGATGCCACTTCGGGTGTTTGTTGCCTCTAAGTCTATTTCACACATTGCAAAACAGATGAGTAAGTAGTAATTTGATATTTGAAACCTAAGCAGAGATGGCTGAAGCTGTAGCCAGCATAAGGGCACTACTTACTGAAATCTGAAGAGTCTGAAAATTTGAGTGATAATACTGCAAATAATAGAGGTATGGCAAAAATCAACAATTTGCTGAATTAAAAAGAAAAACTCAAACTCAAATGTCCAAGCAAGATAATTTCATATACATAATACCTAATTTTTCCCCCTTGAAGTTATCTAACTTTTAAGAGGAAACTCATTCTTTTTAATATATTAAAAATCTGTTTTTTAAATTGAGAAATTAAAATTCTTTTTTTCTGATTTCATATCCATCCATCTCCTCCTTCTTCTTCTTCTTCTTCTTCTTCTTCTTCTTCTTCTTCTTCTTCAGCAGCAGCAGCAGCAGCAGCAGTTATATGTCCACTGCTGGACAAAGGCCTTTCCCATCTCCTTCCATGACAACCTATCTTGTGCTAGCCTCTGCCAAGTCTTACCGGCAAACTTTTCTATCTCGTCCCTCCATCTTGTGTCTGGTCTTTTCCTATTTTGTTTACTGCCCCATGGGCACCAGTCGGTTAGTCTTTTCCCCCATCTATTGTCATTTCTTCTTGCTAGGTGACCAGCCCATCTCCACTTTTGCTGCTTAATTAGTTGTATAATATCTTTCACTCTAGTCCTCTCTCTGATCCATGTTGATCTTTTTTTATCTCTTAGAGTATTTCCCTAGCATTGCTCTTTCCATGGATCTCTGTGCTATTCTGAACTGGTTTTCAGCTCGTTTGGTCAATTTCCATGTTTCGCACCCATAAGTCATGGCTGCTATTATGCAGCCATTGTATACTTTACGCTTTAAGCACATTGGCAAGGTGCTCTTCAGATGTCTCTATTCATACCAAATGCTTTATATACCCATAAAAAATGAGGGTATTTTATGTATGGATCAGCAATAAGGAGACAAAAGTGATTTTATTAGGTAATTTTTTTTAATTAATTTTAAGTTTTTTGAAAGTCTCAACTTAAGAAAAGTCACCACTGATATTGTGCAGTATGAAAAAAAAGTCATAAAAAGAAACTCATTTTATTACAAATATAACTTATTTCCTTACAAAATAATGTCGATAGCCAAATCTGCCAAATCTGGCCTTTTTAAAAAGCATTTGGCCTTATTTAAATTTTGAGCTATTTTGACTTCCTTTTTGTTTTGGACATTTTTGCAAGTTTTGGGCCAGAAACTGCCTTTCCCCTCCAAATTCTTCTTCACTGTGTCAGCTACATCAAAGCAAGTCGAAAGGAAAGAGAAATCATTTGACTTTGTTGTGTTGTGTTGCATTGACAGACACATTTGTCTGTTGACTTTGTATTTCTTTGATATGGGAACGCCATGTCTCATTTTCCCACCCTTTAATTCTATTATTTGTTGTACAATATATCTCATTTGGACCAGTCCATTATGAGTTGTAGGATCTCAGCTAACAGACACAACATCCTCTAAAACTAGGGCTAAAAACCTGTTCCTCATGGTAAGCAATTCTATAAAACTACATTATTATGTTTAATAGACAGACAAATAACTGTTTGACAATAAATCTATGGTAGCATACAAATGTATAAAACAAATTTTACCATTGAAGATTATGCTTTAAGTAGCAGAAGTATTGCTAGGGTTTCTAAATATCTAGTAGCAGAAGTATTGCTAGGGTTTCTAAATATCTAGTAGCAGAAGTATTGCTTTAAAATTAGGACAGGGTCTGTTCCAAAGGTACATGTTTGAAAATGGCCAGATTTTATGGTGTGTGAAGCAGCCTACCATAATTATCATGTGAAATAATTTTCCGTCCGTCAAAAGAAACTACGGCTCTGAAGTATTCTGGTTACTTCTCATCAGTGTTGCCAATTTAGATATTTTATATCTAAATTTAGATAATTTTTAATGATTCAGTGATGAGGCAAAAGGTCCAATGTCAAAAAGGTCAAAAAGCAAAATGTCCAACATATAAAATAGTCCAAACATGGGAGATCCAATGAGGATCAAACCAACTAACAATGGTCAGCAAGATTAGCTTGCTCATCATTGCTTACTTGTTACCTTTAATTGCAAAAGTCTATTGTTATGGACAGAGAACCAAGAAAATGACACTGTTATTATATAAGTAAATAACTTGTACTTGAGAGACAAGACTGAATGGTAATTTGTTACTAATTTGTCTATACAATATGCAAATTTACAGACCATAGCCAAAGGCAATCCCAAGTTTCAAATTCTAATTACATTGCTGATTAGATAAGAGCAGCCATGGCTAAAAGCATTATTGAATTGGTTTGAATTCAACTTTTCAGTCTTTGAAATTTTTTGAAAGATTCAATGCAAATCCAAGATTTCATCATAACTGCAGGAGATTTGAAGTCGCTATTATAAAGAGTATTTAGTATTAAGCGTGACAAAAGTATGGTCCAGTTCTTGTAAGATGACCGAAGTTAAGCAACATCAAGCCTGGTCAGTACCTAGATAGGTGACCGTCTGGAAATACCAGAGATTTGAAGTTTCCTTTACTGAACTGTACATCCTTTACCGTTAGTAACTAAGCCAGATTTAGCATTAATTCTTAATTCTTTGATGGAACTATTATAAAGAGGACCCTTCATTAGTATTAAGCAGGACAAAAGTACAGTTGCATTGGACACACCGATTCTTGTAAGATGACCGAAGTTAAGCAACATCGAGCCTGGTTAGTACCTAGATGGGTGGCCGTCTGCGAATACCAGTTGCTGTAAACTGGGGATCATGTAGAGATCTCCTCCTCTCTTGCCAAGACTTCATGAGCCAGTGTGGCAGGGTAAGGTCGATCACCTCCCCCCATATACAACCCAAGGATCAGCAATGTCCAAGATGGTACATCCAACCAAGGACAGAAGTCGGGAATGGCAGAGAAGACAGAATATCCAACTTCGAAGGTTTCCCAACAAACGCGAGTAAGGTAGACCAGGATGCATCAAGAAGGTAGTGACCAGCCAACTTCAAAAGAATAAGGACCCTACCAAGTATCATCCCATAGTCAGACAGAGTAGATGACTACTGTGTCATCCTACATTGAAAGATATAGAACCTGAAGAAGAAGAAGACAAAAAGAGTTTTATGTCAGGTAATTAAATGAAAAGTAGTAGTGATGTTGTTAGCCATTTTGGACTTGAAGAAAAAGGAAGACTCAAAACTTGGTTTATAAAAATATGAGGATATATTTTTATTGCATCAGATACATCGTGCCGTGTTGGAGAATGAAGAGTGGGAGAGTGATAATGAGAGCCGACAGACTTTTCCTAACCAGGAAATTGGTATTGTGCCTTCCCGGGGCTAGGTGCTCTGTCTCTCTGCCTAATGAAGGCATCTCTAGCTTTTATGAGGCTCGAACACCCACACTGGTTTTCCAGTCCACCACATGGGTTTAATCGATATCCTGTTTGTTAAGTAAGTGTTTTGAGTTATTCCCCTTAGGCAGGCGAGTTCTTATCACCTTCCGGTAGGGGGTGCTGTTATTACGTTAGAGAAAAGGAGCAGCCATTTTATTAGTAGATCGGGGAGCTCGAGAAGCCACGTGTGTGAATCCTTAACCGCAGTCATTTTTATGATTAAAGGATCTGTGAGTACCGCTTCTGTTTGCATTTTTAATCTGTTAATATCTGTCATTAAACCAACCTTACACTGTTTATGCCTTTTGAACACCTGGTGTGTCTGCTTCCGGTCATCGACAGCTTACAGTTTGGGGTTTTGTCGATATCCTGTTTATAAATTTCAACACCCGTGGGCATCAAATCTGTGACCCCCACCCACGGCTGCCTAAATATCTAACAGTGAAACAGATACAACCCACAGAGTGACAAATAGCCATACCTAGATAGCTAGCCAGACTGACTCAAAAACTTTGGCAACTGAATTCCAACACTGAGCCAGATAAAGAAGCCTATGAAAGCTAAGCAGATGAAATCAGAGAAGCTAATGGAGTGAGAAAGTATTAGCGATTCTGACGTGTAATTTGAGATGTAATTCTTCAGTTCTTCCACCTTTAGGCAAGAATGGTCAGTCACAGCTAAGGACATTAAACAGAATATGAGACAGAAAGGTCGGTCAAGATAAGGCATTAAGCAACTACTTTTGCAAACAATATTATTGACCATATTACATATTGTAAAATCGTATTAGAAACCGTCAACCAAAACTGTCAACATAGGTTTCTTCGGTTTTTAAGTCAATCTGGCTGGCTGGCTGGCTATGTATGTATTGCATGTACAGGCTGCACCAATGGAACTAGAGGGCTGAAAATTTTAACATTTATTCATTATGTCTAGAAAAACGTTTTTTTTGTTTTTTGAAAATCCACTGCCCATATAGGTTTTTAGTGGGGGTTCAATTTGCAATGTGAGTTTATGCTAAATTGGTCCTTTAATTCGTGTCTGGCAACATTCATGCTTATTCTTTTGAAAATTCAGATTTTTTAGTGATCAGTGCCCAACAAAATGTAAGAGAAGTAACTTATTCATTGATCGCCCCTTTTTCCAATTTTTTAATTGATCACCCCCAATTGAGTAACTAACCAGAACTGTCAATTCATATTAAATAAAGTCAAAGAGTGGACGCAGGACAAGTTGTAAGAACCACGTTAAACAGCTCTGTTTCAATTCCGCATAATAATCTACAATCTTTTTGCTCATAATAATATTGAGCGATGTCTATTGTATTTACAAGAGATGATGCGACATAATATGAAACTGTCTAGAGCAGTGGCTCTTAACCCCTTTTGTTCCATATCCCCACCCCCTCACAGCTCAAATGATGTCCCCCCTTACTATAAAAGGAAGTATTCTAATTAAATATCATGTGACAAAAAGAACAGCACCTCATTGCGTTTATACCTAAGTTAATGAGTTAAGCATTAGTTACAATGGAATCTATAGTAAAATTAGTAATTAATAGTATTGTATAATTAGGAATTGATAGTATTGTGGAATTAGGAATTGATAGTATTGTGGAATTAGGAATTGATAGTATTGTATAATTAGGAATTAATGGTATTGTATAATTAGGAATTAGTTAAACCATAACACAACTCAGTTTTGAGTCACGGAACGCTCCTCGCTCTTCACACCCAAACACTAGATTGCCCCCCAATATATTTAAATTGTAACCTTATGGGGTGTGCCCCCTATGTTAAGAATCACTGAGTGATCATCTACAATGATCATTCAGCCAATCAAAAAAGGATATAACACAATTGGGAATGTGAAGTATAAAATGAAACAGATGAAATGGTCTTAAATTATAATTAGTAATTACAGATTCATTTCATGCTAATATATTTTAATCAGTTAAACTTTAACACAACTCAGTTTTGAGCCCTGCTACTTTTGCTCTTCACACCCAAATTCCAAATTGCCCCTGAATGTATCAAAATGGCCCCCTTGTGGTGCATGCCCCCCACATTTAGAATCACTGATCTAAGGTGTCATCTTGAAACTCATTGGCTGGTCTCAATTGGACAGATGCCACTTCAAGTATCTGGAAAGCTTTTAAAGAATCAAATCGCAAATAAGTTTCAGACAGAGTTCAGCTACAGCAGGAGGAATTTGATCATGCGAACCATATCACAACTCACAATGTGGATCCTCAGAGATCATATGTGAAATTGTGGCTGGCAAAAAATAAGATGGCTGATGAAAATAATTTGGAATTAATCAGTTCAGCCATAACATGACTCAGTTTTGTGCCATGGTACTCTTTTTGTTCTTCACATCCAAATTGACCCCCCAATATATTCAAATTTCCCCCTTGTGTTATGTGCACCCCATGTTCAGAATCACTGGTCTAGAGAATACACCCCAAAGAAGTTGGTTTTATCAGATCAGTTTGTATATTGACTAAATTTGGTGAGGAGTGAGAATTTGGTCAGTCGGGAATAACACTGTACAACACGAGTTTTGTTCCTGGGTAATGAGTGTTATTTTCTGATTGCTTATCTGTAAAAAGTATAGAAAATGGCCATTATTCCCTTCAAACTTTGCTTTTATGTCAAGGACAGTGATATTCATATGTAGTTGTTTTTCTTACTCTGTGTGATTAAAAATGAGCAAATTCACCCGTTGTCCAATTGAAAATAAATAGCTTTCAAATTATCACTATCCTGGTCAGAAAAACAAAGTTTGAAGGGAATAATTGATTTTTTCTACCCAAAAACAAAACAAAAAGCTTTAAACAAGTTATTCATTCACGTCACTAGTATTTATGAGGCAGTTTCCAGAGGTAATGATGTTAAATATTTGTGCCCAGCATTTTGGATTCCCTATTAGAGACCATTAACCAAAACTCTCAACATAGGTATCTTCAGTTTTTAAGCTGGCTGGCTCTGTATGTATCATGCATACAGGCCACGTCAATGGAGCTAGAGGGCTGCAAATTTTAACCTTTACTCCTTATTATGTCTTAACTTATTCTGTGATCACCCCTTTTTCCGTTTGTTTAATTGATCATCCCCAACATGGCATGCTGCCAAAAGACGTTGGTCACATGATGGTATCTATTGAGTGACTAACCAGACCTCGGTCCATGCAGACACATCATTTCTCCGACTTCCTTTTGAAAACGACTCTAATAAGTCGAAACATGTTAAGGTATTAAATAATTTCTCTGCATTGACTTTTCCTAGCATCATTATGTCAGATAACCTTTATCCTATTGCACACTATATATATATAGCAGGAAAAAGGTAAAAAGTAAGGAAAAGCCACACTGGTTGG
>VCCN01003796.1:1373066-1405330 GCA_006491835.1 Architeuthis dux | reverse complement strand
GCTGGAATAAGGAATTAAAAAATTAAAAATATTAAAAAATATCTAAAAAAATATCTAAAAAGACATCTACAAAAAAACCCTTAAAGGGGCCAAACTGCCACAATGCCGTTAATCAATCAAAGGAAAAAATACATACAATAAAAGAATACATATAATACAAAATATATATAAGAAATATGTACCCCTTTAATTGATCAACTAGTTATGACTAATAACTCACTATATATATATATATATGAAATCAAATGATGGATAATTTTATATCCAATCGACAGAATATGATAATTATAATGACATCAGTGAGAGCCTATATTTGCTTGGCGTCGGTGTGAGCGACTGCTAATCGAGCAGCCTAAATCGTAAATGTGAATAAAGAAACGAACTCCGTGCGGGGATCGAACCTGTGTCCACCTTGGAAGCCACCTATACGCGGTGCTGTTCTACCGACTGAACTAACGAAGATCAGATGGTAGGCAGAAGTCTTTTCTCCTACACTTTGTTGGCTTCTCCATTCTCATGTTCTGATTTTTAGGCACGAATATAATGCGGCTCTTGAAGCCAACAAAGTGTAGGAGAAAAGACTTCTGCCTACCATCTGATCTTTGTTAGTTCAGTCGGTAGTAACATATTAGTAACAAATAGAAGCACTATACATAGTAACAAATAGAATTAGGGGATGAAATGTAGTCTTTTTGAATCCTGAAACTTTTTTCCCATATCTCTAAGTTCCAAGCAGAGGTGTAGCTGGTGATTTGGGGCCACACCAATGGGGCTACAGGGCTGAAAACTTCAACATTTACTCCTTATTATGACTAGTTTAAAATTCAACCATAAATAGGTTTTTAGTGGCGCGTTCAATTTACAATGTAGATTCATGCTAAATTGATCCCTAGTTTGTGCCCGCTTATTTTTTGAAAATCTGAAAAAGGTGAGAGAAGTAACTTATTCATTTGTCACCCCTTTTTTTAATTGATCACACCCAACACGTGGGAGAAGTCATAAAACATTATTCAGTAAAAATGTCGGAATTTTGCTTCCTTGAAGTTCAAAAGTTATTTTTTGTTTTAATTATTTACTTTTCTGTTTTTAAAAAAAATTTGTATTTTCTTTGGACAAATTTCTCGACAAATAAAACCTAATTGTTTAGAATAAATTTGACGATTGAGCAAGAGATGTCTTCATAATTGCCTTATTAGAAACCATCAACCAAAACTGTCAAAATAGGTTTCTTCAGTTGTCAAGTTGGTCCGGCTGGCTGGATAACGCAGACAGGCTACACCAATGGAGCTAGATTGCTGAAAATTTCAACATTTACTCCTTATTATGTACAGAAAAAACATTTTTTTTGTTCTTTGAAAATTTGCCCCAAAATAGGTTTTTATTGGAAAAACACAATTTACAATGTAAGTTTATGCTAAATTGATCGCTTAGTTTGTGTCTGGCCGCATTCAAGCGTGTTTGATTTTTAAATCATGAATTTATGGTTCTAACCTTACTCGTAGCATTTTCATCAAGGTAACTTAATTTTACCACCACCACTGCTTAATGTATGAGGTAAAAAGAAGCATATATGGGTGGTGATTCATAATTTCCCTTGGAATGCTAATTTGTTTGTTTTTTTAAATTTTGTATTAAAACCTAATTGTTCAGAACAAATTTGACGATTGAGCAAGAGATGTCTTCATAATTGCCTTATTAGAAACCATCAATCAAACCTGTCAAAATAGGTTTCTTCAGTTGTCAAGTTGGTCCGGCTGGCTGGATAACGCAGACAGGCTACACCAATGGACTAGACAGTTGAAAATTTCAACATTTACTCCTTATTATGTCTAGAAAAAAAATTTTTTGTTGTTTTTTTAAAATTTCCTCGATAATTGGTTTTTAGTGGGTGGGGGGTCAATTTACAATGTAAGTTTATGCTAAATTGATCCCTAGTTTGTGCCCGCTTGTTTTTTGAAAATTTAGACTTTTTAGTGATCTAACAAAAGGTAAGAGAAGTAACTTAATCATTGATCACCCTCAACATGGCAAAAGATGTTGGTAACATGATGGTTTCTATTGAGTGACTAAGCAGACCTGTGATTGATTGCTTTCAGGAAACATTGGTTGACTAAGTGAAAAAAGACTTGATTTGTTGACAGCTGAAAAACACAATATAATTGAGTGTTGAAAAGAAGGTATGATTGGCTGATCACAGTTTGATCAAAGTTGACAATACAGGCATCCCCCGATATATAACACGGTTCATGGTATATGACTGATGGTGGGCCCCAACATTTTTACCTATACTACTCATCTAGAAAACAGTGAATAAAAACAGAACTTCCTTTTGAACCCGAAAGCCCAATATTTCAGGCTGAGCGCAATTTTACTATACTGTAAGCCCATTTGACAGCAGGGGTAACATAACTCCCACTAAAAATATATATGATTTCACTGGCAAACCATCTGTAAAAATGAAATAAATTAGACAAAAACATATCAGTACACAATCAACAAAACTTTAAAAATTTGAGCGTTTCAATCAGGAGCACCAAGTCATTGATATAAATCTATACTAATATTTGAGCCCTCTGTTTGTTTGTTTGTGCCTCTTCTTCGGTAAAACTACAAAGCCGATTGACAATAAATATCAACTTCCTAACCTCTGAGGTCATCTGAGGTCATTCTCTAGACAATCTTTGGTTCTGAACATTTTTAAATCAGATTTTTCATCTTTCATTCTTCTTATGAATGGCACACATATTTTTTACAATAAAATTATTTCTTAAACAAGTTTTTTGGTTTTTGGGCAGATTTTGCTTTTTTTGCAATGCCACATTGTAGTAGTAATACTAACGCGCACTGAGTCAGCAGAGGTTTGTATTTCTCCCTCTTCCACTTCTGTTTTATCTATGACAAAAACTCTACCTAAAACATAATGAAGTTTCATTGACATAATTCATTTCATAGTGAAGGGAAACTTCCTTCTAACCCTTTTCATTTCTCATTGCAAAAATTCTATGTATTTCAATTCATAGTGAAGCCATCATTTTGCAGAGGGGAATTCATTTGCTAATATAAAGTTAGGTTCTGGTGGAATAAGTAAGTTATTCATTATTATTCATTTTTGATTACTATTTTACTTCATCTTATTTTTTGGTTTATTTCTGTGATCATTACTTCAGTAAGGCCATCATTCTAGGACACTCGGTAAAGGCTATCATTCTAGGACACTCGGTAAACAGCGCATATTGGAAATAAGGATTTACGTCTCTGTGTACATAATAATTTTTACATTTGTTGTGTTGGATAAGATGATTTAAGAAAGACATTTTTTACTGTGTTGTTTATTTTGAGGTTATGTTTTTCACGGGCAACTCACGTATCCCTGCTACTATGTAAATATTTTGGTTTTAAATATTGAAATTTGGTATACTTTGTAACATATTTTAGTTATTTTGGTGGTATTATTTAATAAAAAAACAAACATTTATTCAAATCCCACTTATATGTTTGTCGTCTTTCAACCATTGCTTTGCCTTGAATATCACCCAAACCCACCCCGCAGTTATCGCAGCTCAGTTATGATGTGGTTGCCTTTCTTGGATCCCAACACAAGCATTATAACGGGAGACGCCTGTATTTGAGTCAGATTTCAGTCAACAGCAACTCTAACATTGGTCTCTACATTTAATAATAAATTAATCACTGCTACCCACAACAAACCAGTTTAATTGCTGTTGCTGGGTTTAGGTTATTCATGTGCTTTGACATTTATATGTATCTATGTTAATTATAAAGACATTAATTGAGAACCTATATTTGTCTGACACCAGTGTGAACGACTGCTAAACAAGCAGCCTAAATCGTAAATGTGAATAATGAAACAAGCTCTGTGCAGGTATCGAACCCGCATCCACTCTGGAAGCAACTTAAAACACAGGTTCTGTCCTACCAATATAAGGTTGTTTCCAGGGTGGATGCAGGTTCAATCCCTGCACAGAGCTCGTTTCTTTATTCACAATTACGATTTAGTTGGCTCATTTAGCAGTCGTTCACACCGGTGCCTGGTGTCTTTATAATTATCATATTCTGTCGGATATAAAAATTATCCAATTTTTTGATTTCATGTATCTATGTATCTATCTATGTATCCAGACTTCGCCTAGCCCTAACAGTTCATAGTAGAAACTTGAAATTTTGCACACACACTCCCCTCAATGAGTAGGGAAAATGCCTTCTTTTTTTTTTTTGAAAATTCCCTTGAAAATTGTTTTTTAGTGGGGGGGTTCAATTTACAGGGTAAGTAAATTCTTCCCCAAAATAGGTTTTTAGTAAGAGGTTCAATTTGCAATCTAAGTTAATGTTAAATTGATCCCCTAGTTTGTGTCTGGCAGCATTCTCACTTGTTTTTTAAAAATTTTGACTATTTAGTGATCACAGCCCACCACCACTGCTTGATTTACGAGGTAGAAAGAAGCATATGCGGGTGGCAGTGATTCATAATTGATATTAATTTTGATTATGTTAAATTAGTCTTCAGCTCATAATTACAGAGATGAAGAAATTGAGAAAATAAAAGCAAGCATAAAAATTGTCTCAATTGGTTTTGAGTGGAACTTCAGTTCATAATTTGATCTTCATTTTCATGTTGATTCAAGTGTGCAAGACACTTTTTTAGAATTTGTTATTTGTTATTCAGAACTTCATCAGGCATTTTTAATCTTTTTGAATTCACCCAAAACAAAATCCGACCAAGCTGAATTCTAATAAGGAAAAAAAATATTTAAAAATTCACTGCAGATGTGATTGTTTCAGCAGGTCAAAAAGTACACAAACAGATCATGTGACCAGAAGTCATGTTTTATTATAATAATAAAAGCAAATCCCGCCTATGTGGAGAAAGGGATGAGACTGTAAACCACATAATCAGTGAATGCAGTAAACTAGCCCAGAAGGAGTACAAAAACAGGCACGACAGGGTAGTACTGTTATACACTGGGAATTATGCAAATGACTGAGATTTGACCATGCATTGTATAGTGGGGTGTCCTGGACTTGGATAGAAAGGAAACTCGAAGACTTGCTTATACAAATATCTGGACATATTTTTATTACACAACATACATCTTTGTCGGCCGGAGAGTGAAGAGTGGGAGAGAGATGATAAGGAGAACCACCAGTCTGTCCCCAACAGGGACAGCAGTCTTATGCCTTTCGGATCCGCTGATGTCTGTCGCTTCTTCGAGTGTCGAGATTTCTGTCCACTTTCGGTTGGAGACTTATTGTCACTCAGGCTTCAGCGATAACCACCAGACATCTGGTGAGAAAGTGCAAACCACAGCACTGCTGTGGACTGAGGGAAAGTGAGTGGAGGGCTAGAAACTTGAGTAGCCTTGCTGTCACTCAGTTTCCAGCGATGACCACCAGGCATCTGGTGTGAACATATAATAATAATAAGCTGAAGAGCTTTTTGTACCAATTGCAAGTCAAATACAACCTACATGTCCTGCAAAAGTCAGCTTTTTGGGGTATGGCACGGTACTAAGAAAAGTACTGTCTGCCTGAGGTCCTTGTTGTTACTTGATAGGTGGTATCCCTATCAGTACTCAAACAAGATCAAGACAAGAAGAAAGCACTGAGCAACAAAGTAGGAGGAGGAGATGATGATGATGATAATAATAATAATAATAAAAATAATCTATGCATAAAGAGGCATATATGCAAATGAGTATGTTTGTTTGTATGGTTGTATGATGTTTGGTTGTCTGTAGTGTCTTCTAGCTGAGATCCTACAACTCATAATGAACTGGTCCAAATAAGATAGATTGTACAATGAATAATAGAATTAAAGGGTGGAAAAATGAGACGTGCCATTCCCATATCAAAGAAGTACACCAACCAAAATCAACAGACAACCTGTGTCTGTCAACGCAATGCAACAATGTCAACTGCTTTCTCTTTCCCTTTTGACTTCCTTTGATCTAGCCGATACAGTGAAGAAGAATTGGGTGGGGAAAGGTAGTTTCTATCAAAAAATGGCCAAATACAAATATTAAAGGTCATTGCCAAATACTTTTGAAAAAGACCAGATTTGTCAAATTTGGCCATCAACTTTATTTTGTAAGGAAATAATTTATATTTTTAATAAAATAAGTTTTTTTCTATGAACTTTTTTCATACCGCCTGATGTCAGTGGTGACTTTTCTTAAATTGAGACTTACAAAAAACCTAAAATTAGGATAAATTAGACGACAACGTCAGAAAGTGAGTTTTGATTTTTCATCCATTTTACTGTTCCAAGTTACTGGTATATTCACTGGTGCCCTAGGCAAGGTGAACTTCAGCGCTTTTTAAAGTATAGTATTATATTATTTATTTATGTTTTACAGTGAGAAAACATAAATATATAAGAATAAAAAGTTTAATACAATCATCAAGTAAAACCGTTTGGACAACCACAACAGAAAATATTTAACTGTCAGATATTCCTGAAAAATCTGACTCCAGATCAGGGAATTTTCTTATTTTTACTGTCATTTTCCTAATTATATTTGGGAATTCCTACAGTCCCAGACACATGGCAGGCACCCTCTGACAATTGGTGCCCTGGGTGACTGTCTGTGTTGTCGGTACCAAGGTTATATTGTTTATATATTTTTTCCATCACATTGTTAGGAATGTTAAAGTATTTTCACAATATGATACACAGTAAAAACAGGTCTGGTTAGTCACTCAATAGAAACTGTCCAATGTCTTTTGGCAGCATGCTGTGTTGGGGTGATCAATTAAAACATTGGATAAAGGGTTGATCAATGAATAAATTACTTCTCTCGACTTTAGTTGGGCAGTGGATCACTAAAAAAGATTGAATTTTCAAAAAAACAAGCATGAATGCTGCCGGGCATAAACTATTGACCAATTTAGCATAAATTTAAATTGTAAATTGAACCCCCACTAAAAACCTATCTAAGAGAGGAATTTTCAAAAAACAAAAATAAAACGTTATTTTAGACATATTAAGGAGTAAATGTTTAAATTTTCAGCCCTCTAGCTCCATTGGTGTGGCCTGTATGCATCATACATACATAGATAGGCAGCCAGCCAGACCAAATTAGAAACTGAAGAAACCTATATTGACAGATTTGGTTGACGGTTTCTGATATTCTTTTCATATTTACTGGACAGGAAAAGTAGGGATTACATATTGGGTGTGGTCATTATTTATACATGGAGTTGTATATCTCTGGGGAAAACATTCTACAGACAGAGAGCTAGAAAGTTTTAATACAAAACAAAAAAATTTGATATACCCTAAAGAAATAAAAATGAGCTTTAAGATGTAAGTAAAGATTTACATGCAGACGTCATGAATACATAAACTATTATGGGTAAGACCCTGATCACTGTGGCTCAGTGGTAGAGTGCATGCCCCCAGTTTAGTAGGCTGTGGTCCAATCCACCACAGTCATACCAAAGAATTTAAAAATGGTTTTCAATGCTTCTCTGTTTAGCACTCAGCACAAAGACTAGGATTGAGGAACCTCTCCCCAAGACTATGGGGTTTACGGCCAGATCACGCTGAATACACCGGTTCTCGTAAGATCACTGGTTAAGCAACAACCAGCCTGGTCAGTACCTAGATGGGTGACCATTACTTAATGATGATACATACATATATACATTATAGGTATCAGTGTAAAAGAATTTTATAAAAGCTTCTGTATGTATACTGCGTACAGCACTTTCGTCTACATCACTTTAGCAAATATCAGTTTGGTCTAAAATCACTTTTGTCCCCACAATATCTCCAAAAGTCCTCAATGAATTCCAATGACATTTTGTCAAATGGTCGGCCATGGGTTAAGGAAGAATTGATGAAATTTTGGGGTGGATCCTGACATTTCTTTTCGATTGAGAGATATCTTTTTATTAAATTTTGGGACAGATCCTGAAATCTTTTTCCTCTCAATCGAAAAAAAAAATCTTTGGATCCATCCCAAAATTTCATCAATTCTTAGCCAATGGCCCACCATTCAACAAAATGTCATTGAAATTAATAGACAACTTTTGAAGATATTGTGGGGACCAAAGTGATTTAGACAAAATTGATATTTGCTAAAATGATGTAGACGAAAGTACCATAACCCATAAATACACAGATTTGAAATTAAACTATGTTTATACCAGGAACACAAAATGAATGAACTATTCTCTATTCAACCTATGTTCAAACTATTTCAAAATAAGATATGCACTGTAATTAAGTTCCAGGTATGATGGGTCAAAAGTAATATTGAGAAAAACAACGTGAGAGTAGAGAGACCAGCAAAGTGTAGGATTAAAAGACTCCTGTCTACCATGAGAACTTTGTTAGCTCAGTTGGTAGGGCAGAACCTGCATATTTCCAAGGGAAATTATGAATCACTGCCACCCATATATGCTGTGTTGAAGGTGATCAATTAAAAAGTTGGAAAATGAGGTGATCAATAAATAAGTTACTTCTCTCACCTTTTGTTGGGCTGTAATCACTAAAAAAGTCTTAGGATACACTTACATTATATATTGAATCCACCTCTAAAAACCTATTTGGGGGAGAATTTTCAAAATACAAAAAAGATTTTCCCTACTCATTGAGGAGAGTGTGTGTGCAAAAGTTTAAGTTTCTACTATGAACAGTTAGTGCTGGGCAAAGTCTGGATATATAGATATACATATAAATAACACATGGATAACCTAAACCCAGCAATAAACCAGTGTTGTGGGTAGCAGTGATTAATATATACTCTGATAATTATAAAGACATTTATCAGTTGAGAACCTATATTTGCCCAGTGCTAGTGTGAACGACTGCTAAACAAGCAGCCTAAATTGTAAATGTGAATAAAGAGATGAGCTATGTGCGGGGATCAAACCCACATCCACCCCAGAAGCAACCTTATATGCAGGTTCCGCTCTACCAACTGAGAAAACAAAGTTCTCATGGTAGGCAGGAGTCTTTTAATCCTACACTTTGCTGGTCTCTCTACTCTCACATAATGTGATTCTCTATATCGACAGTATGAATCAAATGATGGATAATTTTTATATCCGACACAATATGATAATTATAAAGACATTTATTAGTTGAGAGAGGCTCTCAACTAATAAATGTCATTATAATTATCATATATATAATACTAAATGTCTGATTCTGTTTAACTGTTTGTGACCTAAAAGTAGCCGAAACAACGGCAAATATAGGCTCTCAACTAATAAATATCTTTATAATTATCATATTCTGTCGGATATAAAATTATCCATCATTTGATTTCAATATATACTCTAAAATAATCTGGTAGTCACACTATTGCTATGTTATGAAGCATAAAGTCCAATAATTGTTAATTAGGATTT
Organism: Architeuthis dux; assembly: GCA_006491835.1. Taxonomy (NCBI): domain Eukaryota; kingdom Metazoa; phylum Mollusca; class Cephalopoda; order Oegopsida; family Architeuthidae; genus Architeuthis; species Architeuthis dux. Next base: position 1,395,952 of record VCCN01003796.1, on the reverse strand, counting down.
ACTCAGGACAAGGAAATAAATTTGAATTCTAGAAAAAAGAGACTTTATTATTTGTATCAATTGGAACTCTGCTCAAGGAAGAATCAAAAGGATTCATTTTGCAAGGGAAAAAAATAAACATCTTTTGGCAGCATACCATATTGGGGGTGATCAATTAAAAAATTTTAAAAAGAGGTTATCAATGAATAAGTTATTTCTTTTGCCTTTTGTTGGGCAGTGATCACTAAAAAAGTCTGAATTTTCCAAAAAATAGGTGTGACTGCTGCGGGACACAAAATAAGTGACCAATTTAGCATAAACTTACATTGGAAATTGAACCCCCACTAAAAAACTATTGTTGGGGGGATTTTCAAAAAACAAAAAAAACATTTTTTCTAGAAATAAACTTTCAGCCCTCTAGCTCCATTGGTGCCGCCTGTATGCGTTATACATACATACATAAATAAATACATAGCCATCCATTCAGACCGACTTAAAAACTACAGAAACCTATGTTGACAGTTTTGGTTGACAGTTTCTGACAGAAGGATTTGTAAACATGTGAAGAATCTCAGACAGGCAGGGCCCTTGGAAGGGTTTCATGTGCAGGGCGTAAAATTTGCACAAAGGTTTCATGCACCCTAGGATGAGACTTGAAATTTGCACGCTAGTTGTATTCTAATGACTATTTTTTTCAGTTTGGAGTCCACTCCTTGGACCTATGCATCCTAAACGACTGCCTAATGGACAGGCCAGCCCTGCAGACAGATATACAAGATCTAATATTGCTACAAAGTAGGATGACTTAACCATCAAAAATGCATTGTATCATAAGGACTGATTTGACCGATCACCACTAAAGAAGATAACTTTCATACTGCAATGACTGTTTGAGTTTTAGTAAAAAATGATTATTTAAAAAAAATATTTTATTAAATCAAGTATTTTAAACCATTTTTATTAATTTTTGACTACTTTTTACATTCATTCTAATTTTTAGTTTGTTTAATCACAATTTCAGTAATCTCAACATGGCTGTGTTATTGTTTACTTTTTGTTTTAGTAAAATTTTTACTAAATCTCAAACAGTCGTTGCCGTGCCAGCTTAGTACAAAAGTAAAAAAATGCGAGCTTCTTTAGCAGTGATCGGTCAAATCAGTCCTTACGATGCAATCCATTTTTGATGGTTAAGTTATCCTACTTTGGCAATTGCCTTTGTGCCCTGATTGCAAAACGTGTGCACACATGCATGGCTTAGAGGGAACTATGTTCAGAGATAGAATTGTCTTTCTCTCTTCAAACTTTTGTCTTTCAAGAAGATGAATCCAAGGAAATTCAAGCGGTGACTTTGATTTTTCAATTATTTTGGTCTGAATCAGTCAGGTTTTTTTATCCGTTGGATTATCCCAGTTGGATTTATTTCACTTTTTTGTATTGTTGTTGATATCAAAAGTGAATTCTATCAGCTTTGAAATTGGCCAAATTATTTGCTAGTGATGTTCATTCAATTAATCCGTGCACCATTGTTTAAACATCACGGGTTTGGAGGGTTGTGCTGATTAACGAGTTGCAGATTAGGTTCATTTTATTACTTTGACACAGCACATAATTGGTGAGGAAATGGTTACTCCCTCTCTCTGTCTGTCTCTCTCTCTCACTCTCTCTCTCTCTCTCTCTCTCTCTCTCTCTCTCTCTCATGCAGGAATGTATTTGACTTCATGATTTTTAAAAATGTGTGATGGGGAAAAAATAAAGTCTCAAAACACTGAATAATTAGTGATCAAATAAGTTAATTATTTTTTCAGTCACGGAGTAGGCTTGTCCATTCATTGACAGAATCAGGGCAAACCAAGGGGGGTGCGATTTTGACCCCCAACCCATGTCCCACAATGGAGGGAGCCCCCACCCCCTCCAAAGCTTTATAAATAGTAGTTCACCTACTTTCTACTAACATTATACAATAACAATTCTCACTAACTCAAGGAGCCAAGCCCCCTACCCAGACCCTCAAATCTTTAGCTAGTCTTTTGAAAGGTCTGCCTATACAACAAGCTCACGGACCCCAGGCTTTTGAAACGGACCCCCAATAATACCTCAGAGGTAAAAAAAAAATAAATTGTCCCCTTGTGGGGTGTGTGCCCCACGTTCAGAATCATGGGTTAGAGTATTGCAATCAAAATAGATTTGTATATTAAAAATCAACTTAAACATCATATACTCTTTATTCTACCTACCTAGCCTCATAAGCGTACAAGTAACTGCCCCCCCCCCAAAAAAAAAAGAATTCGGGTAAATCAAGCCCTCTGCCCCCCATAACCAAAGAGTTTCTATACACCTATGCCTGGCGTTTTACACACGTGCTATCATCACAACACATACATGCATGCAAACAATAAAACAATGGATCTTATAATTATTAAGTGAAGGAACAGAACATGGGTTCACATTTCTAGGATCAAGTTAAACTTGTTTTCATGTCATCAACATTCCAAAATTTCATGTCACAATGTTTCATCTAAGATGGCAGGTGGACTTCACAGTCACCTACCCTAATGAAAGTAAGCGAACGCCATTCCCACACGTTATTACAGCACTAAACCACTGGACACAACCATTTTAGAATACAAAATTTGGATTTTCTTTATTCTTGGTGTTGCTAAAATATTCTCTGTCATCAAAGATGTACTGGCCTTAGGCAGTGCTATAAAAAGACGTGAGGGTATGCAGGGCTGCCTGCTCTCGTGGGGTGGGATGCGTATTTGGACATATACTGGTTAATTTATCTAATCAGTGAATTGTTCAAATAGAGAATTTTAGTAGCATAGTAGATAGTGAGGAAATACCATTCCCCCTCGCAAAAAAAGGAAGGGAATACCATTGACACATCTTTCTACAGCACTACACCACTGGTAATACCATTGGGCAATCAAGGAGATCAGAAGAGTTCTGATGATGTTGGAAAGAAATGATATGTATAAGAGAAAGAGGGTCTGCTCAGATGGTGCAATGGTTAGCATGTCTGCCACACACACAGAAGGTCCTGGGTTCAATTCCTGGTATGAGCGAAGAGTGTGGAAAACTCTTCATTAGGACAAATTTCCCTGTGCACTCAGCAGCTAATTGAGTACAATCTAAGCTGTGTGATTAGGGTGGAGGTATCCCTTCGGTAGACTTGCATCCTGCCAAAGGGGTGGTCAGAAAAAGTCCTGGTCTTGACCAGACTTCAAACTTTCAAGGATCACTAAGCAGATGCATGCAACAGTCACCGGGTGTATATTCCATTGGGAGTTGTTTCTTAAGAGATGGACGCTTTACTTTTTAAGAGAGAGGCAGCCAGAAAAAGTAGAAAACAAAGAAAAGAATATTTTCTATAGTTTTGAGAATGGTCATTAACATTCAAATAGTTGAACGATTGAACTCCTTCTTGTTGTTTGTGTTATTAACACAATGTTTCGGCCGATCAATATTTCAGAAAAGAATGTTAAAGGATGATTTCAACAAATGGATGGAGGGGGGGAAAAGGAGAGAGAAAGAGAGAGATGAGAACGATGACCAATCGCAAAGGTTCTTTTCAATGACCAATCAAAAAGGTTCTTTTCAATGACCAATCAAAAAGGTTCTTTTCAATGACAAATCAAAAAGGTTCTTTTCAATGACCAATCAAAAAGGTTCTTTTCAATGACCAATCAAAAAGGTTCTTTTCAATGACCAATCAAAAAGGTTCTGGTTAATGACAGATCAGAGAAAGAATCACCATCATCAGCTTTTTAGCGTTCATCGTTGGACATAAACGTTCCCCAAGATTCGACAGATCTGTCTATCATGGACATCACAGAGCCAATACTTTCTGAACTTGTCTAGTTTGTCAGGCCATCTTATTTTTTTTTTTTTTTCTAATATACTGTGCTGTCTTGTGATCTCTCCATGTGATGTTGAGCATTATTCTTTCTTGTGCACATTGCATGGTTCTTAGTTTGATGGCCAATCTTTTGGTTAGGTTCCATGTTTCAGCTTCAGGTGACTATCAGGAGGAGGTATTGGTTGTAGACCTTTCTTTTTAAAACTAATGGGATCTTCTTGTTCTTGATGGTTGAACTTGCCAACCTAAAGTGATTTCATGGAGATTCGTTGTCACAGGTAGATAGAGTGATCTCCTTTTTTTAGCTCTGCATTTTAAATTTTGATCGTTGTGTCTTTGTCCTCAACATGTTTGTTACACATAACATTTGTTTTACTGAAGTTCATGTGAAGACCAACTTTCTTGCTTTCTTCATTCAGTTCGTCTAGCATTTGGAGATCTGGAAGGTTCTCAACAAAAAGGATGATGTCATCAGCAAATCTGAGGTTACTTAAGTATTCGCTGTCTATTCTGATTCCTTTATTTGCCCAGTCTAAGTTTTGGAAGATCATCTTGAGGTAAGCTGTCAAGAGTTTGGGCGAGCTGGTATCACCTTGTATTACCCCTTTTTCAAGATATGTTGCAAGACTGACATATACATGGTCAATGCCTTGTTGTATGATAGCATCAATGACCTTGGGGCTTTCCACTGAGTCGAAGTCAACAAATGCTACAGCGAGTTGCAGTTTGTGTTCTGCTGCTTTTTGTTTTAGTTGATTTACCGAATGGAGATGGTTAATGGTCAAGTAGCCACTTCTGAAGCCAGCCTGTTCTCGTGGTTGGTTTTCATCTAGCGTATGGGTGATTCGGTTGACGATCACTTTGGTAAAAAGTTTGTAGATGCAGTTGAGTAGGCTTATTGGCCTGTAGTTGTTTAGATCTTTCGGGTTCCCTTTTTTATATAACAGTATTATGATTGAAGTGTTCCAATCTTATGGGACTTTACTCTGTTTGAAACATAAATTGAATAGATGGGCTTAGTGGTGACTTTTTTATCTTTTTCTTTTGAGAAAAAATACTCATTAAAATAACCCCCGGTTGCAATGACATAGGCAAGGTCAGAGTGGAAAAAAGTAGAAATAAAAACAGACTTTAAAAATATAAACATCATTACTCTTGTATATATTCAGTTTGTACCTAACTGTGGATTCACTTATGGAGTTTAAAACATTTTCAAAAAGCAATTCACTGAGTCTAAAAAGAATGCTACCTCAGACCCACCATGGAAAAATCAATAAAACCTCAGTAAAATTTCTAGGTTTCATAATTTTACATTTTACTTGAACTGGTTGCTGAAATACACAGTTAAAATCATGGAGATCCACTGCCACTTCCAGTGAGGTGGGGAGGGACAAAATGATACATTCAGAATATATCTAAGTGGCAACCCTGATAGGCACTCCAGATGTGGAGAACGTGCTGCACTTTCCACTGGTTGTAGTGTAAGCAAGTACAAGCCACTGTAAGATCCAAATGTCAGATGGTGCACTTGACAATTGACGCAAGACCTGATCCAGAGGTGACACAAACAATGGAGCAAGCACTAGCAAATAATAATGCAGTCTTGTTACATGGGAATATTAAGTTGGGGTTACATAAAACAGCTGTACTGCACCATTATCCTTTATTGACTATAATGTTCAAACTTTCAAACCCCCTGGCCCTTGGCGAAAAGGCATGAATGGAGGTGTGTGTGGGGGGGGGGGCACAAATGCCCTGTGTGCACCACCACCAGTGGATGCCCAAATGGGCAAATATTAAAATTGCATTGAAAAGTAAAAGATATTTTTCTTCAGAAATTAATAATCATTTGCAGTTTAGAAAAACTATGATCCCAGATTGTTATATGTTAAGTAAGTATTTTGAGTTCCCCTTAGGCAGGAGAGTGCTTATCAACTTTTGGTAAGGTGCCACTGTCATTGTAATTATATATGAATAAAAGATCTGTGTGTAAGTACGTCTTTTGTTTACATTTTTAATCTGTTAATATCTGTCATTATACCAACCTTACATTATATATTGTGCAATTTCATTATTATTTAAATTTTTATGAATACTTTTTACCTTTATCTTAAATTTTATTAGTTGCATTTTATCACAACTTTTGTTCAGACAGTTTACTCTCCAGCAGTGAGCAAATAGCATTGATTAGAAAATAAAGAATAAGCTTTGGGTGCGACTTGGACCCACATTCCCTAGCCAGAGGAAGCACCATTTAGCGCAGTCTGCTTTACCAATTACGCTATTGGGAGCAGAAGCTCAAAATAACACCGATAAACCTACTCTTCTTTCCATTTGTTGGTTTACATTTCTGGTAGTGACAGTATTTTAATAATGATTTATAATACTTCATCTAACAAAAATAAAAAATGGAGAATTGTGTAATTTACCAAAGAAATATCCTTTTTTACCTATTCTAATAAACAATGCCTTCTCAGTAGGCACAAAAATTCTCCTTTCAGAATATTTGTGCATATATTTTATTTACAGCAGTGGTTTTTAATCTCTTTTACTCCAGGCCCCACCTTGATAGCTCAAAAATGTTGATGTACCCCTTACTATAATAAAACAAATCTTGTTGTGTTGAAAAGATATCTCTTACTAATTAATAGACTTTGGATTATGTACGTAACACCCTATCCTAAAATTCATAACTCAGAAACTACTCAGTTGATCTTGACCAAAATTGGCAGGGATACCGAATATCATGGAGGAATCTCAAATATAAATTTTTAGGCCAATCCATAGTTATCCCCTGCATCATAGCTATTGGTATTGAAAATCATGAATTGGAAAACTACTCGACCGACCTGAACCAAATTTGGCTGGGATACTGAGTATCATGCAATAATCTCAAATTTAAATTTTGAGGCCAATCCATGCACAGTTATTCCCCCTTTTCGATGAATTTCAATGAAACTTTTTGGAAGGGTGAGCCATGGGCTAAGAAGGAAGCAATTTAATTTTTTGGGCCAATCTATGTACATTTGCTGCATTGTAGCCAGAGGTATTGAATTAAACTTCCCCTAAAAAAATGTTTGATCTCCTTTTGGTTCCAAATGCCCCATTAGGGCTTTCTGCAAGAACTAACAGAAAAAACCCACCCTTGAGCCGGGTTTTCAGCTAATAATATAATAATGTTAAATTTAGGGTTGTAAAAATACAAATTCTCTTTAAAAAAAGAATACTGATATATGTGTTATGATATACTAGCATGAGAGGTCATTTCCAGGCCAAACACCTGTGCGGAAGTGGAAGTGACCCGGTCACCATAACATATGTGTAGGTGTCCAAAAACAGGATTTGGAAACCGTAAATGACACCAACGTGGGCATTTGAAACCCCATAAAGCTCAGAGCCGAGATGGAAGCTCAAGAGACAGAGAAAACTCGGAACTCAGAACAAAGACAGGCAGACCGCCTAGGGATGGGAAGGCAGATGGCCGGGTTCCCCTGTTGGGAACGGTCTCGGGCACCCCTTATCTCTCTCTCACTCTTCATTCTCCGGTTGACAAAATGTAACCTATGAAATAAAAATATGTTCACATATTTTTTACAAACAACTTTCGAGTCTTCTTTCTTTCCTGGACCCAATGGATCTTCACCCACTATACAACATATGAACTTTAGGGCACTTATTAAATTATTGTCATTTTTTTAATTCTGTGAAATTTAGTGACAACAATGCAATTACCTCATTGCTTTTGTACCTCACAATTTACAGTATTCTGTAGTTATGAACTAATAGTATTGTTGAATAATTAATAGTAAAAGTTGTATAAAAACAACTAAATTAAGATGACGGTAAAAACTAGTTAAATTTAATAAAAAAAGTGGTGTGTTACAATACTTCATCCAATAATAATAAAGATTGATTTATAAAAAAGACTACTAACTCTCATATGTAAAACAACATAAATATGGGGCAGAGAGTCGGTTGTAATGAGTGAGTTTATAAGTGTAAATCAGCTTCTGCTAATCCATGAAGTCTTTGTGGCCAATTGGTAAAAGCAGCTAGGCGTAAACAGTCTCCCTCTGGCAATGAAGGTGTGAGTTTGATTCTCATCGAAGGCTTACTCTTTATTTCTGATTGCATGGTTATTCATTGCCATAGAAGCAGTGGAACAAATTAATAAATTGTATAAAAACAACTAAAATTAGGATGACGGTAAAAACTAGTCAAATTTAATTTTAAAAAATGGTATAATAGTATTGTATAATTAGAAATTAATGAGTTAAGCCTCATGTTCAGAATTTCTTATTTACTGTGTATCAAATTTACATATTTTTCTTATCTAAAAGAATTGTTGATGGGAATATTACTTTTATACAGGACTGATACAAAATTAACAAATTTCTTATTAGCTTTAGAGTACTTTTGAAAATCTCAGCAAATAACATGAAACATTGTTTAAAAATAGCTGTAATTATATCCATATTGGTCTATTTGTATGCTAATTAGTGAGTAGGCATATCTTGGAAAAATATATATGAAAGGAAATCTGGGTCCATTGACAAGGCTCCATCCTGCAAACCTGATCTGTCAACCGCTATTTGAGAAGGTTTGAACCAGCTTGATGGAGAATATTGTTTTTAATTAGTGAAGTCCATGCCTCATAAAATTCAGGCCGTCATAAAAGGAGCAACAACAACGTACTAATTGTGACTTTCTTTTCTTGATGGTTCCATAATTTTTTCCTCTGTTTAATCTGAAAAAACTATCCCATTAGTTAAAATAATTGCATTTAATTTGTTTGAGGTATGTGCCAGAATTTTAGTAAAAATTGTTTTTGTGTTATATTAATCACCACTACCCAGAACAGACCGGTTTAATCACTGTTGCTGGGTTTAAGTTATTCATGTGTTCTGACGTTTATATGTATCTCTGTATCAGGACTTTGCCCAGCCCTAACCGTTCATAGTAGAAACTTGAAATTTTGCATACACACTCCCCTCAATGAGTAGGGAAACCCATTTTTTTGTTTCTTGAAAATTCCCATCCGAAAAAAGGTTTTAGTGGGGGATTCAATTTACAATTGAAGTTCATGCCAAATTGGTCCCTTAGTTTATGTCCAGCAGCATTCTCACTTGTTTTTTGAAAAGAAAAGTTAAGGAAAGTTGTTTAATTGATCGTCCCCAACATGGCATGCTGCCAAAAGATGTTGGTCATGTGACGGTTTCTATTGAGTGACTCACCAGACGTGTTTTTTTAAAATCATAAATTTATGATTTAAACCATTGCTGGTAGTATTTTCATCAAGGTAACTGTACCACCACCAATGCTTAATTTATGCGGTAAAAATTATCATATATGGTTGGCGGTGATTCATAATTTTCCTTGGAATGCAAGTTGCATTTAATTTGTTTGAGGTATGTTCCATGCGGCCTGAATGTTCAGCCTTTAAACAAAAATTGTTTTGTGTCATATCTGGGATTGATTTATTTGTGATGAAGTAAAAAAGCATAATGAACAGTGTGGTGATTCCATATTTTTTCCAGAGATGGTATGAAAGGAAATTTGGGTACATTTCTATGGGTTATGTAGTACCAAGCATTCTTTGTTTATGGATTGAAAACAAAATACACCTGTGGACAAAACCAGTAGCGGCAATAGGCCTGAGTGCACCCCCGCCCTGCAAATTGTTAAATTTGCACCCCTCACAAAAGTAAATGGTTTAAACAGTAGGTCTGATTGTGATCCCAGAGCTCCGCACACTCCACAGTTGTGGGGTCTGTCTGTTCCCACACACCATCTCTGATAAAACAGAAGAGTATTCTCTTGCTTGTACACCCGCAAAGTGCTAGCTATATACATACATTAATAAGTATTTTATGCACAAGATCTAATATAAAACAGGTCTGCTTAGTCAAATCAAATCAAGTCTTTTTTCACTTAGTCAACCAATGTTTCCTGAAAGCAACCAATCACAGGTCTGCTTAGTCACTCAATAAAAACCGTCATGTTACCAACATCTTTTAGCAGCATGCCTTGTTGAGGGTGATCAATTAAAAAAAGGGGTGACAATAAGTTACTTCTCTCACCTTTTTTTTCAAATTTTCGAAAAGCAAGCAGAGACAAATTAGGGATCAATTTAGCATAAACTTACATTGAAAATTGCCCCCCCCCCCCAAAAAAAAAAAAACTAAAAACAAAAGTTCTTTTTAGACATAATAAGGAGTAAATGTTTAAATTTTCAGCCCTCTAGCTCCATTGGTGTGGCCTGTATACATGATATATACACAGCCAGCCGGACTGACTTGAAAACTGAGGAAACCTTTTTTGACAGTTTTGGTTGACGGTTTCTAAAAGTATATGCATAAATCCATAATAAATTACACATACATACAGTATCACCCATAAATAAGAACACACCTACCACTTTTTAATAGAAATTTAATTTTCTTCTAAACCAAATATAGCAGGATTTTATTATTTCTAGTGGAAACATTACACAATCAAAACAGATATTATCAGGTATTATTTATGACCAAACTCTACAGCATTGAAACTGTTGCCAAAAATATTTTTTCGTAGTGTTGTACTCATCTTTGGACGGCAACATATTCATATTTTTGGCAACAGAGTTTCAATGCTGTAGAGTTTGGACATAAATAATACCTGATAATATCTGTTTTGATTGTGTGATGTTTCCACTAGAAATAATAAAATCCTGCTATGTTTGGTTTAGAAGAAAATTAAATTTCTATAAAATAGTGGTAGGGGAGTATTTATTTATGGGCGATACTGTAAGTGTTTGAAAGAAGAGTATTTTTCTATTTCCCCCCTATTTTATTTACTTCCTCCTTACTACTAATACTCCTATTAATGTTTGCACCTCACGCTATCCTAGAATATCGCATGACAAGATAGATGAGCCAATTTCAATTTCAAACTGTGCTGAGTCTTTATAGAAACAAATTATTAACAAAACAGGTCTGGTTAGCAACTCAATAGAAACTGTCACATGACCATGTCTGTTGGCAGCATGCTGTATTCGAGGTGATCAATTAAGAAATTGGAAAAAGGGGTGTGTTAAGTAAGTATCATGAGTTATTCCCCTTAGGCAGAAGACTTCCGCTAGGGGGCGCTGTTTTACGAGGTCAACGAGCAGCCATTATTGTATTGTGTTATCAGTAGAAGACAGAGTTCAGAAGGACACGTGTGTGGTTGAGCGCGGTCATTGTGGATATTTGTATAAAGGACCTGTAAGTACATTATCTTCTGTTTGCATTTTTAATCTGTTAGTATCTGTCATTAAACCAAACTTACAGGGTGATCAATGAATAAGTTACATCTCTCACCTTTAGTTGGGCAGTGATCACTAAAAAAGACTGAATTTAAAAAAAAAAAGCATGACACAAATTAAGAGACCAATTTATGATACACTTGCATTGTAATTTGAACCCCCAACTAAAATTTTTAAATAAACAAACGTTTTTTTTCTAGACATAATGTAAATGTAAATGTTTAAATTTTCAGCCCTCTAGCTCCATTGGCTAGGCCTGTACATGTCATACATACCTACATCAACCCAGCCAGACCCACTTAAAAACACAGACTAGTGGTCAATTTAGCATAAACTTATATTGCACATTGAACCTCCTCTAAAAACCTATTTAGAGGGGGAATTTTCAAAATACAAAAAATGTTTTTTGGACATAATAAGGAGTAAATGTTGAAGTTTTCAGCCCTCTAGCTCCATTGGTGTGGCTTGTACATGTGATACATTGCCAGCCAACCAGACCAACTTGAAAACTGAAAGAAACCTTTGGTGACAGTTTTGGTTGACGGTTTCTGAAAATGACACAATGGGTTTTATTCCAGAGTTGCAAGCCATGGAAACACTGAATAAACCATTATTACATATGAAGGAAAACACAAAAGTGTTCTTGTTATAGCATTACAGGAAAAACAGAGACATCAATGCTCAGGTAGAAGACCAGGGGAGGATCCAGGATTTTGAACGGGGGGGGGTGCAATTTTCTTTTTTTTTTACACTCGACCTGTCTAATTAGACAATAATTGATATAATAATTTTTTGTTTTTAAGATTAATTTATGATTACTTAAGATTATTTGTTTAATTCATTTATCAAATTTCTTTATTTTGGTAACTAAAAAATATTTCCAATTGTGATGTGCCTGAGCAAAATGTGTGTATGTGTGGGGAGGCGTCCGTGCCTGAAGATAATTGCATTCTCCATTTCTTCATCCACTGAAAATCCAAATTAATCTCATCAGCCGGATGGATGGGATTATCAATTATCAGCTAGTTCCTGCAGAAGGTCTAAATGGGGACTATGGCCCCTATAAGAGATCATGGATTTGAACTATGTATTTATTGAATCATACCTTATTTGAAAAATCATAGCATCATGAACTCTTGGATCACATTTAATTTAAATATCTGGGGATTTCACAAAAGATAGGTGAACTAGAATAAGATAGATAGATAGATGGAAATCAGATTATTATTATTATTATTATCAATGTGAGCGCAAACGCAGAACCCACAATATTTTTTAATCCTTTTTTCATTTTCAAAAACTCACTTGTAAAAACATGTCTGGGAGTCCTATTAGTACACACGGAACATTTCATGCGGATGTGTTGTGTGGTTTGTGTGTTATGCTGTCATAATACAGAGGAACAGACATTTGGTGAGTTATAGTAGAATACTGAATGAGAAAGTATGCAAATCTATTCATGTAAAACTTGATTTGTTAAATATTTACACAATCTGGAGATGTAAGGGATGTAAAGAAGGCTTCATTAAGCCCATACATTTTTAAAGAGTAATTTGAAAGTCAATAATATGCGTAAAGAATAGAGAACATTTGGAAATTTGGAAAAAAGCCAAGATATTTCTTTTACAAAAATCAGCTTCATGATAAATATTCTGAAAATCAGGTGAAGACTTTTTTCAAATTATTAATCACTGCTACCCACAACACTGATTTAAATACTGTTGCTGGGTTTAGGGTATTCATGTGTTCAGACATTTATATCTATCTATATATCTGGGCTTTGCCCAGCCCAAATCGTTCATAGTAGAAACTTGAAATTTTGCACACACACTCACCTCAATGAGTAGGGAAAATGTTTTTTTTGTTTTTTAAAAATTTCCCACCCAAAATAGGTTTTTAGTGGGGGTTCATTTTACAATGTAAGTTTATGCCAAATTGACCCCTTAGTTTGTGTCCAATGCATTCTTACTTGTTTTTTGAAAATTTGGACTATCTAGTGATCACTGCATATGTAAAAGCATATAAAAGTAGCGGTGATTCATAATTTCCCTTGGAATGCTAGTTTATTCTTATTATTGGATAAAGTTTTGTAACACAATATTTCAAAAGATTGAAAGTTGTATAAAAGCAACTAAAAGTTAAGATGAAGGTAAAAACTAATCAAAAAAGGTCTTGTTGATCACTCATAGAAACTGTCACGTGACCAATGTCTTTTGGCAGCATGCTGTGTTGGAAATTGTAAAAAGGGGTGATCAATGAATAAGTTACTTCTGTCACTGTTTGTTAGATCACTAAAAAAGTTTGAATTTTCAAAAAACAACCGTGAATGCTGCCGGACACAAACTAAGGGACCAATTTAGAATATACTTACATTGTAAAAAGAACTCCCTACTAAAACCTATTTTGGGGGTGAATTTTCAAAAAACAAACAAAAAGTTTTTTCTAGATATAATAAGGAGTAAATGTTTAAGTTTTCAGCCCTCAAGCTCAATTGTTGCAGTCTGTATGCGTAATAGATAGCCAGACTCACTTGAAAACTGCAGAAACCTATGTTGACAGTTTTGGTTAATAGTTTCTAAAAATTAATAAAAATATTAGATGTATGATGCATTAGTGCATGACTTATTATTATACATTGGACAAAAAATACAGGAAGTTAGATATGTGGTGGTCTCATGCCTTCCACTGTTTTATGACTTCTTTAAACTGTCTTTTCAGAAACTGTCAACCAAAACTGTCACCAACGGTTACTTTCAGTTTTCAAGTTGGTCTGGCTGTGTTATGATATCCTGCGACGAAAAGGTTATTCCAGGCTCAGACACCTGTGCGGAAATGTAAGTGACCCTGGTCATCTTAGGAAATAGGTATATTGCGTAGGCGTTGAACAAACAGGATGTGAATGACACCAGCATAGGCGTTAGAGAAACCTATAAAGCAGACCCGAATAGAAAACTCGAGGGAGGATAGAAGACTGGACACTAAAAGAAGAGACAGACATCAACAGAGCCGGAAGGCCCAAGACCGCTGTCCCTGTTGGGGACGGACAAGAGAGGACCCAAGTAGCCAGGAGGCAGACCGCCTAGGGCTGGGAACGGTCTCTCGGCACCCATTATCTCTTTCCCACTCTTCACTCTCTGGCAAGATGTATGTTATGTAATAAAAATATGTCCAGATATTTTTACAAGCAAGTCTTCGAGTTTCCCTTATATCCAAGTTCAGGACATTCACCAATGGAGCTGAAAATTTCAACATTTACTCCTTATTATGTCCAAAAAAACGTTTTTTGTTTTTTGAAAATTCCCCCCGAAATAGGTTTTTTATCATCATCATCAGCCTTTATAAATCCGCTCCTTTCCCTCCATCTTGTGTCTGGTCTTTTCCTACTGCATTTACTGTCCCATGGGCACCAATCAGTTAGTCTTTTCCCCCATCTATTATCATTTCTTCTTGCTAGGTGACCAGAGTGGGGCTTCAATGTGCAATGTAAGATTATGCTATATTGATCACTAGTTTAAGTGGGTCTGGCTGGCTGGCTGGCTGGCTGGCTGGCTATGTAGGTATGTATGACATGTACAAGCCGCAACAATGGAGCTAGAGGGCTGAAAATTTAAATAAATATATTTGAAGAAGTGCATTCTTAGATGGTGGTGCAGGTGGCCTAATGGTTACCAGCACGAAGAATGAAATTGTCAAACTGAGTTCAAATTTTGGCTGGGACTGTTTACATTCACTTCACACTAATACCCTTGGGAAAGGCATAAATCCACTTCTCTTCTCAGCTATGGGTAAATAGCAGGGCAGTTGGAGCCCTTTAGCCCTCTAAGTCAGTCCATCTTGGGTGTTGGGATAGCACCCGAGCCCCATAAAAACCCACAATTGCTGCAAACAATGATTAGGTGACCATAGACTATTCGAGAAATGGAAACACAATCATGCGTCTCACGAGACAGGAGCAACTGAGCTGAGATTCTTAGATAGAGCTTGTTCAAGAGCATTTGTCAATAGCATTGGTTTGAAGAGTATGAGTATTTTATTTAATAATGCTTAGAAAGGTTACCTGGCACTGCCAGTCAAAAAATAGAATCATGATCAGCTTTTGATGTTCAACTGAATTCTTTCTGAATATTTATCAGTAATTGATGAAACTCAAAATAGACAAGACTGGCTGTCTGCAGGGTCAAACTCTACTCTTACTTCTATTCGACTGGAGATGATTACTGCAACTTTTGTATTGTATATATATTAAATATGATAACTTTTCCTTAATATCTACTAGTCAATTTAGCTCAGTAAGAACCTAGCAATCAATGGGTCATGAGTTCAAATCATGGTAGGGGAACAAGGATTTGACATATCAGTTTACACCCAAAATTTTGGTGAGGATTGTTGTTCTTGTTAAAGATAAATGTCATCATCATCATCATCATCATCATCATCATCATCGTCATCAGCTGTTATAAGTCCACTGCTGGAGAAAGGCCTTTCCTATCTCCTTCCATGACGACCTATCTTGTGTTAAACTCTGCTACGTCTTACCGGCAAACTTTTCTATCTTGTCCCTCCATCTTGTATCTGGTCTTTTCCTACTGTGTTTACTGTCCCATGGGCACCAATCGGTTAGTCTTTCCCCCCATCTATTGTCATCTCTTCTTGCTAGGTGACCAGCCCATCTCCATTTTTGCTACTTAATTATTTGTATAATATCTTTCACTCTAGTCCTCCCTCTGATCCATGTTGATCTTTTAAATGTAAGAAAGGTAAAATTCAGAAATCTGGAACTTGAACTCAGTATCACAAAAACTTCTTTTCTTGCTTTTCACTCAACGGGCTGAAGCGTGGTAACTGTTTCTTTTTGGGGTTTTCTTAAGCTGAGTAAAATGTGGGTTGTTGGACCCCCTCTGTCTTGGAAGACAACGAAGCATTCACCAATGATTAGCCTATGATTGTGACTGTGCGACCCAATTCAAACTTTAGTGCAGGTGCAGTCAGCAGCTGGCTATATAGGTGCCGTCACCACCCTCTTCCATCTGTGCTCTCTCCACTCTTCTCATCAGTTCTCTCTCCTCTTCTTGCTCGTCTGGATACCTGCCTTGATGGCAAGTCTCCATCTGCTGCAGTCTGTGGCCACAGCCATCCAGCCTGCTGGGTTGTGTTGCCTTCCTGCAGGTCTGGTGTCTCTGACCAAGCTTGCCATACAACACGTCCTTGGGTATTTGTCTATCTTGCATGTGGCTGACATGACTCAGCCATCACAAGCACCTTTGTTAAACATGAGTTGAATCTGATTCTAATTTACACTGAATTGTGTTCGATTCAGAAGACAGCAATTTTCAACTTTTTAAAAACAAAATACAACAGAGAAAACTGATTTCCTTTTTAAATAAAATCTATTGACAAGATGGATTTCTAAAACTAAATCTACTGAACAATTTTTTTTCTAATAGAGTAATATATTTTTGGAATAAGTTGTCTAGTAATGTTGAAGATAGCAATAGAGTACAAAGTTTTAAAAATATTTTAGATAATTTTTAAAAATATGGAAAAAACACAAGACTACAAAGACATTTTTTGAATCTGTCAGATGAGATTTTCAAGAGAGTTTGATCTGTGAATTGTGCTAAATTGTAGATGTTGTTTGTTTTATGTACATTTGAATATGTTTTTATGAATTTTGTATTTGTTTTGAAGTAGATGTGTAAATATTGTGTATGATTGGAGATGCCGAAAGAGGTATAACAAAATAATAGATGAATGTTGATACAGTTGTCCCTCATTATAAAGTGGGTGTTGGGTTCCAAGAAAGCCAACCTCATTACAACTGAGCCTCAATAAAATTTAGCCATTTTGGAGCTAGATCTAGCAATTTTGAACCGAGCTATAACAAACTGCGTTATAACATGGGAGGCCTATATCAAAAAGATTAAATGAAAATCACCAAGGTGTACATATTTTAGTGGCCGGCTGAGGTCATATAAAACACCTCATCAGGATTTATATTGAAGCATATATAAACGATCTGCAAACAGGTACTCAAAGTAAGAATTAAAATTTAAATGCAGCAAAAATGCTTTTATTTAAAATATTTAATAGTTTTGAGGGTGCCAAAAATATTTTACTATAGAAATATTTCTTGGAATAGCAAAAGTATTACAGTTAAACATTATAATTCTATAGGGATTATTTTTTCACTTAACTCTTAAATTCATATAAGAAAATGTAAATGTAAATGTTAATAACAAGGGAATAACTACTTATCAAAGTTACCTCCCTTCCAGCTTTAGTTGAATTTTTAAATTTATTTTTTATTCCATCTGACAAAGAATTTAACAAAATGTGTTTCATCGACCGAAGAGCTCCACTGTCAATTAAGAGCAGAGTTTATGAATATAAGAGTTAACATTGATGTGTGCACCATTGCAAGCATGTATGTATGTATATGAATATATACATTTATATGAACATAGACATATACATGCTATATGTATGAGTACACATACACATCAGAAAAGCTCCTGTTATGCTGCATCAATTCAGCGTAATGTTCCTATTTACCTGAACACCCACGAGAACAGGAATGTTGGTTTAATGCTGGGATACCACACACGTGAACGTGTGGGCAGGAACACCTCAAACATTCTCTCAGTCCTCACAACTATTATCAGAAAGACATAAGAGTCTTGATGTCTTAGGACGAATCCTGAGCCCCCTTGACTTCACTACACAGAGCAATGCCACGCCTCATGAGGTAAAACCGCATCTGCATCCATCTGGTTAAAAATTGTTAGAAATCTGAAACACCAGGACAAATCCCAGAAGTTCCAATTCAGCGTAATGTTAGGCATCTGCAAGACATTCGATATATGCACTTTCCTCATTCTCCACATTGTCTTATTTGATAAAGATTCTTATCCAGGGTGTCCCAAAAGTAATGCCTGATTTGTCCCAAAACAATTTTAATGATGCAATAAATAAACTACAGATCTAATAAACATTGACATATGCAATGCGTTACATGTAAGGTTCAATGTGACTGCCATCCATTTCGATGCATTTATTCAATCGGCAAACAACTGGCAGATCAGTTGCTTGCTGATTGAATAAATGCATTCTGACAAAGTTCATGGAGGCAATTTTTTCTTCTATTCTGTGTTTTCAATTCTTGTATGGTGGCTGGTTTTGTACCATACACCATGTTCTTTAAGACTCCCCACAGAGAAACGTCTATAAGAGTTAAGTCAGGTGATCTCACCAGCCATTTGATAGCATCACGTTGCCCTAGCCAGCGACCTTCCAGATTACCATCATGCCACTCTTGCACAATGAGAACATACTTTTGGGACAAATCGGCCTTACTTTTGGGACACACTGTATTTTGACTTTTTAAATAGTCATAATAGTAGATACATGTTTTTTTTTATGAGTTTGAGATGCTGCTCACGTACTCAAACTAAAAAGTTAGTTTTTTTCATTAATTTCTTGTCACTTGCAATCAAGCCAGTCAGAGGGGTTGGGAAGGTGGCCTTTGGTTTGCGTTATTGAGCATAGTGTAGGGATCGGTCTCCTCCTAGGAAGATTAATGGGATTGCCACAAGAGGCTCTCTACATGATCCTCAGCTACTTACAGCACTTGGTATTCCCAGTTGGTCACTCATCTAGATACTGACCAGGCTTGATATTGATTAACTTTGGTGATCATATGAGAACCAGTGTGTCCAACGCCATCCTAGTGATAGCTATCCCCCTTATTATAAAAATTAATATCTTTACTGGATGAACCATCACATAATTAGAGGATCATTTGTATACAATATTCCAAGAGGATTTAATTAATTACTTAATAGCAACATAAAACTAATCCCCCACTTTATGCCATTTATAATATTAAGTCTTAATGCTAAGAACTACAGACCTGATAATTGTTAAATCACTTTTATGTAAGTTGGATAAGCTTAAAATAGCTTCATTACAGTAGTATCTGTATACAGTATCGCCCATAGATAAGTACACCCCTACCACTTTTTAATCAAATGTTAATTGTCTTCTAAACCAAACATAGCAGGATTTTATTATTTCTAGTGGAACATTACACAATCAAAACGGATATTATCAGGTAATCAATCTCTCCAGCATTGAAACTTTGGCGTCAAATATATTTTTTCGTAGTGTGGTACTCATCTTTAGACAACAATATATTCATATATAAGCGCTTCCAATATCACACACCTTATTATGCGGGTGTTGTTGACGAGAATTTGACGTATAGGAATTTGGAGGGGTATGTGTTTGTTTAGCTGATATGGGTGTGTAAACAAGAAAGACTAACTAAAAAATTGAAAAGATATTTCTTGTCCATCGTATTTAACCAGGCATGCATATATATATATATATATGGAAGTAATTTGACAATGTGGAAAGGAAAGATTGAGAAAAGCATGTTACGTCTCAAACATATTAATTATCATTAAGATCAGCCTTGATGCATTTCACTGATGAGTTTCATTCGGCGTCCTCAGAAGCTCTTTTGCAGTGCAGAAGACTCCAGTATGTGCAGTCCAACTCCTCACATGTTTGTGTGAAATATATACTGAACTGGGAAAAAACAGAGAAAGTGTTGTTGGTAGGAGAGAGAGGGGTGGGCGATGAGCTCAGGATGTTGGACAGAAGAGGTCAGGTTTTGGCTATCTCTGTGCACAGCATGGAGTAGCAAAGGGATTCCTAAGAGCTTCTGAAGATGCTGAATAAAACTCGGCGAAATACATCAAGGCTTATCTTAATGATAATAAATATGTTTGAGACATAACACGCTTTTCATTTCCACATTGTCAAATTACTTCCCCCCATTCTGTCGGCTAACCTTACATCTACAGGCGAAATTGTATTCCTTTGTCTAATTCCTTTTCCAATCTTTATCTTATTATATCTTTATAAAGTCCAATTATTGCAGTTCCATTTTCGTATTCTCAGCAATTTTTATATAATTCTTGTTAATAATTCTAAACTATTTACAGCAAATCTTGAAAGCATCTTTAGGAAAACTGATTGGAAAAAATGGGGTAAATATAGATGGAGAACATTTGAACCATTTACGATTTGCTGATGACATTGCAATAATATCAGAAACATTAGATGAGTTACAAAAAATGCTAAGTGATCTAAGTAGGGAAAGTCTGATCAGAAATAGGACAAAAGTAATGTTCAACAATAACGTCCCAAATAAGACTATAAGAATTCAGAGTAAACATTTGGAAGAAGTTAAGGAATATATTTACTTAGGTCAGACGATAAAGTTAGAGAAAGACCATGAAAGCGAAATAAAACAATGTATAATGATTAGTTATGTTATGTTATATTATAGAGACTTGAGGGGGGAGAATCCCAAATCTCTGTCACTGAGACAAATGTCACGGGGACCGGGATAAAGGGGGGAGGGAAGGGTGGAGGTCCCAAAAGCTTCTCAGGATGATTCCTGAGCTAATGGTGATCGCCTCCCGACCAGCTGGCCAAGATATCCTGTGCAACTTCTCCCAGGACGATACCCGAGCATGCCACAAGGACCCCCAAAGGGCTACGGTTCTCTGAACTTTGAGGCCATGGCAGTTTCGAAGAACAGATACTACACTTTGATCTTAGCCAAAAGGCTGCGAAGTGGGAAATAATTAGTTGGAAAGCATTTAGTAAATATAGAGACATATTGAAAAGCACCTTGCCAATATGCTTAAAATGTAAAATGTACAATGACTGTATAATACCAGCTATGATGTATGGATGTAAAACATGGTAACTGACTAAATCACTTGAAAACAAACTTGGAATGACACAAAGAGTGATGGAAAGAGCAATGTTAGGAATAACACTAAGATAGAAAAAGATCAAAATGGGTCAGATAACAGACCAAAGTAAACAATATCATAGAAATAATTAAGAGACCAAAGTGGAGATGGGCTGGACACATGGCAAGAAGAAAGGATAACAGATGGTGCAAAGGGTTAACAGATTGGTGCCCTAAAGATAATGAACACAGTAGGAGAAGACCAGATATAAGATGGAGAGATGAGATAGAAAGGTGTGCAGATAAGACATGGCAGAGGTTAGCATATTCACAGTCGACATGGAAGGAACTGGGAAAAGCCTTTGTTCAGCAGTGGACATATGATGCCTGATGATGATAGATTTGGAAACATTTTCTCTGTAACTAATACATAGAACTGATCTCTATATTCTATGTCAAATTTAAAAGTGATATTTAATAACAAAAGATTTATTGAAAAGAAAGAAAACATTGATTTCAAAAGAGAATAACGGGTTCCTTATTCTTTTATTGGCAAACTATGCAAGATCTATGATTTCAGATGTATTTATAAATGTTGCTAAAGTAGGACTTGTAAGATCAATTAATTTGATAGGGCTTCATTTATAAATATAAAATTGGGTCTTCCAGTAAGGCTGTATTTGTATGTGTGTATATATATGCATATATATATATATATATGGTTAAATACGATGGACAAGGAAAACCTTTTCACCTTTTCGGTTAAGCTTTCGTGTTTACACACAAGGGAACGTATGTTCGGATCCAATGTATATAAATATTGTCTGAACATTATATTAAATCAAGTGCTTTCGACTGTACGTTCAGCCATTTTCGAGATCCTGAAAAATGTTATTGTTTGCACGGTTCAAATAGTGTCCAAATTAATTCCATTGTGTGTCATTGGTTGGTTGAGATGGCGTCACAGGAAGAGTGGTGGGCAAATACATTATTTGTTAGAAGGGGGTTTCAGATGTTTAGTTATTAAATACATTTAAAACTCCATGTCCATGACAGAAATAGATTTTGTTGAGGGTTAGGTTTTTAATTTTACTAGGAGCGCTTCATGTATGGCTTGCCTTTTTTTGTAGTTGTTTTATTATGTGGGTGTTATTGACAAGAATTTGGCATATGGCAATTTGGAGAGGTGTGTGCTTGTTTAGGTGGATTCTTATAGCGCTCTGATCGGAGAGGTGACAGGTAAGGCATCTAGATAGAGTGGTAGTAGTTTGTCCTATATAAGAATTCAATTGTGGTTGGGAGACACAGTTTCCTAAAGGGCAAATGAATTCGTATACAACATTAGTTTGATTAATGGGTGTGTTTTTTTGTAGGCAAGGTGTGTTGCTAATAACGAGGTTAGAGGTTTTTGTTTGTTATAGTAGTTAATACGTTCCCTTGTGCGTAAACAAGAAAGATTAACCAAAAACATGAAAAGGTTTTCCTTGTCCGTCGTATTTAACCGAACACGCATTAACAAAGAATGATTGCCTAAATACACAATATATGTATGGTGTATGAAAGGATAAAGGTTATCCGACATAATGATTTTTGGGAAATGACAATGTGGAGACTCAGAATAATTTGCAAGAAATTTATTTAATACCTTAACATGTTTCGACGTATTATGTTGTTTTCAAAAGGAAATTGGAGAGAACGTGTATTGATGACTGCATCCAGACGAGGCGCTTGTTTGGATGGAGAATTTCCTGTCTGTGTGTGTATGTGTGTGTGTAGGTTTTGTAAGTGCCTAATGTAAGTGCCTAATATATATATGATAATTATAAAGACATTTAATTAGTTGGGAACCTATATTTGTTCAGCACTGGTATGAATGACTAAATTGTAAATGTAAATAAAGAAACAATGTTTAACAGTCGTTCATACCGGTGCTGGGCAAGTATAGGTTACCTTTATAATTATCATATTCTGTCGGATATAAAATCCATTATTTG
>VCCN01003796.1:1360928-1371464 GCA_006491835.1 Architeuthis dux | reverse complement strand
GGGACAAATTGGGCATTACTTATGGGACACCCTGTATATATAATCGCAGATACTGTCATTCCTGTAGAGAGATCTGATAACACAGTATAGCATAAGATTTGTAAGATAGTAAACTTTCTCTAAAATAACACAAAATTTGCATAGTTTTCTTGGCTTACATTTTAGGATTGATAAACATTTCTTCACCAAACACATAAAAAACATGTAAAAAAAGATTTATTACTGAAGAAATCAAAATGAGAATGTGTTAGATATGTGAGAGAGAAAAAGAGAAAAATGGTGGTGACATTTCCCCAAGGGAAGGCATCTTCACTGTAGTTTCCAAGTGCTTTGTGCAAATGATGATAACCTTTTGCCCTTTCTTATGCGAAAATTCTGTTGGATTACATTAATGGAGAACATGAAACAACCCTGAAACCTTTTTTCTCAAAGAGCTAAAATTTGGACATTAAAAATGGAAACTTTAACTGAAAGCATGGCGAGATTTTCAAAAACAAAAGTGTAATTTACAAACACAAACAGCGCCATTTAGTTTCTCAGATACTTAGAGCTATTATTGCCAACTCATAAAAACTTCTTAATGATTGGCAGAAGCTCTAAAGAGTCTCTGCAAACAAATATATAAAGATAAATGCTAAAAGTTAAACACATCTGAAAGAAATCAAACTGTTAAAAACAAACTTATTTACATGATATGGAATAGATACAAATTTTCCTTATATTACAAAGAAATGCAGTTTGTTGCACGACACAAGATCATACGAATCCGGGGAAAAATGGACTGGTTATATTTATTGATCTTCTGGCCATTTTGTTTAAGTTTATTTTCACAATTTTAGGTTGTTTCATAAGGACTAATAATTATTTTTCATGATTTTTCTGAAAAATTGTTATTTTTCTCATGCATTTACTTATAAGCATACGTTCTGTACATGTTAGAAACCGTCAACTAAAACTATCAACATAGATTTCTTCAGTTTTTAAGTTGTTCTGGCTGGCTATGTATGTATCATGTGTATTGGCTGCACTAATGGAGCTGGAGGGCTGAAAATTTCAACATTTACTTCTTATTATGTCTCGCAAAAACGTTTTTTGTTTGTTTTTTAAATTCACAACCTAAATAGTTTTTAGTGGTGGGTTCAATTTGCAATGTAAGTTTATGCTAAATTGATTCCTTAGTTTGTGTCCGGCAGCATTTATGTTTGTTTTTTGAAAATTCAGACTTTTTTAGGGATCAGTGCATAACGAAAGGAGAGAGAAGTAACTTGTCCATTGAACACCCCTTCTTCCAATTTTTTAATTGATCACCCCAACATGCTGCCAAAAGACAGCACATGATGGTTTCTATTGACTGACTAACCAGACATGTGTTTTCATGTGTTTACTTATTAGCATACATTCAGTAAATTTCTTCAATTATTTGCAATCAATTAAAATATAATTACATGGTGTTTTACAAGCAATTTCTTTTGTGATGAAAACAACACCTTCGTTCACCGATCGACTTGTTTGGCACTAGTGACTTTTGATTACACTAAGCAACTTTTTTCTACTTTTTTCCTCTTCCTGTTTCATCATCATCAGCCGTTATAAGTCCACTGCTGGACATAGTCCTTCCCCACTTCCTTACATGAAACAATAACGACAAACAAAAATGAAAACTGAAAAACAAAAGATCTTGAGTATCTTGTACAAGTTGCGAATGAATATTAGAAACCGTCAACCAAAAATGCCAACATAGTTTCTTCAGTTTTTAAGTGGGTGTGGCTGGCTGTGTATGTATGTATGTGTGTGTTGCACATACATGCCACACCAATGGAGCTAGAGGGATGAAAATTTAAACATTTCATCATCAGCCGTTATAGGTTCATTGCTGGACAAAGGCCTTTCCCATCTCCTTCCATGATGATCGTCTTACGAAACTTTTCTATCTTGTCTCTCAATCTTGTGTCTGGTCTTTTCCTACTGCGTTTACTGTCCCATGGGCACCAATTCTTTTCCCCCATTTATTGTCATCTCTTCTTGCTAGGTGACCAACCCATCTCCATTTTTGCTGCTTAATTATTTGTATAATATCCTTCGCTCTAGACCTCCCTTTGATCCGTGTTGATCTTTTTCTATCTCTTAGAGTTATCCCTAGCATTGCTCTTTCCATGGCTCTCTATGCGATTATAAGTTGGTTTTCAGCTGGTTTTGTTAATTTCCATGTTTTGCATCCATAAGTCTTGGCTGGTATTATGCAACCGTTGTATAGTTTACGCTTTAAGCACATTGGCAAGGTGCTCTTCAGAATGTCTCTATTCATACCAAAGGCTTTGCAACCTATCGTTATGCGTCGTTTTTATTTTAAGTCATGGTCTTTCTCTAGCTTTATTACCTGTCCTTCTGTTCATATTTAAGCCTACTTTTTTACTTTCCCTATTTAGATCAGTTAACATGTTTTAACTAACAACAGGTTGAAAACAAAATTGTTTTAATTTTTGTCGAAAATGGCAACTGCTCACAAATATTTACTTGTAAGGAAAATAATTCTTTGAAGTCCGACTTCAAAGAAGATAATGAAAAGGGGCTGGGGGGACTGGGGGGGAGATAGATAAGACATAGCAAGACGGTTTTTTTCCCTCTATAAATATCAGAATCCAACACATTTGACAACAGCCTTAAGTTCCTGTATAATAAATGTTATTTCCTGATTATGTCTAAAAAGTATAGAAAATGGCTATTATTCCCTTCAAACTTTGCTTTTGTGATCTCCAGCTACATGCCTGCATGACATATTCATGCATAAATAGATAGATAGCCAGTCAGCCAGGATCACTTGAAAACTGAAGAAACCGTGACAGTTTTGGTTGATGGTTTCTAATAGAATTTGCAAAAAAAAATAAGGACAATCAGCTTTGTGCTCTTGCCTGAGCGTTGTCTGGTTTTGTCACTAACAATCTATGAAGGAAGAGAGCCAGTTGCAGATTAACCATCAGGCTGAACAGGCTTAAGCCTAAGGCAGGGTTGCCAGATGTCTTTTGCTGTACAAGACCAAATTTGGCTGGTCTTGGGACCAAATTAAGTAACTTCAGTACCAAAATAATCAAATTTGTATTATCTAGAGCTGTGAAAAATTGTTTCATAAGGCCTAATTTTATATGCAGTGGTAGCATTAACACCTTACGAGTCAACCAATTGTGAAAACGTGACGTTGTTTATCCCTACATAGAATTTGAGCAGTTATGGCCAATCATATTTGGTAGTGTGCCAAGGTGCCTCTGCAGCCCCAAAGGCAAAGCTGCAGGGAAACTTGAAGAATCATCAGGAATGCCACCATTTTGAAGTCCTCCCAGCCATACTCATCATACTTCAAGGCATCTAGCAAGGTCTTGACACTGTTGTATTGCAGGCAAAATGAAGTGCCCAGAATTTGTCTTGATCCCTGATAGGCAGGCCAAAATATGCCTTATAGGCCTTGCACATCTTGGCAGAGTAGTCAAAGCTGGTGTCTTAGATGGACCACAGATAAAGAAAATCCTGAAGTGCAAGGAATTCACCAAGAAGCTCACTAGGAAGGAGAAAACAGCTTGGTACAGCTTTGTCACAGTGGTTCAGAGCTTCCAGGGCAATCCTAAGGCCAAAAACTATTTGGAGCTGTTTGAGATTATGGTGAAGAGCTATGGTAAAATGGGCCTCAGGCTGTCCCTCAAAGTCCATATCATTGACACTTATCTTCATAGATTCAAGAACATTGGAGCGTATTTGGAGGAGCAAGGCGTGCACTTCCACCAGGATATACTGGACTTTGAACACCACTACCAAAGAACATATAATGAGGACAAGTTGGGAGATTATATTTTTGGGTCTGGTTTGTGAAAGGGAATTACAGTACAATGGTAAATCTCAAAAAACTACTCACTTTTAAATCTTTTGTGATCACTTTTGTTTTACAGTAGTGTATACACATGTTAATTTAGATTTGTATGTTGCTGTTTTTCTGAAAGAAATGTGATTTTTTTTGGCTATGTGAATAAAAATATGCAAATTCACTCGTGTGATTGGAAATAGTTAAGTTTCAAAATATCACTGTCCTAGTTACAAAAGCAAAGTTTGAAGGGAATAATAGCCATTTTCTCTACTTTTTACACCTAAACAATTAGAAAATAACACTCAGTACCCAGGAACAAAAATCGTGTTACACAGTGTTTTCCACGGTTCATTTATAACGCAATTGTCTTTCTTGGGCCCGAACACCCACGTTATAAAGGGGGATGACTGTAAAACATTTTATTGTCCACAACCAATATTGTAGCTTCCAGCTCCTAAGGCGGAAAATGTGGAGCTGGTTGAGATTATGGTGAAGGAGCTATTGTAAAATGGGCTGCAGGCTGTCCCCCCTCAAAGTCCACATCCTTGACACTCATCTTGATAAATTCAAGGAGAACATTGGAACATTGTATTTCGAGGAGCTTTTACTACCATTTTTACAGTAAATATTTATGTGATGGACATTTCTTTTCAAAATGTTTATTACTTCAATTTGATCAGATCTTTGTTGAAAGAGTCCATATTGAAGATTGATAAGACACTGACTTGAAACCGCCCCAAAAAACAAATAACCTTAGAATTCCAAGGGAAATTATGAATCACCACCACCCATATATGCTGTGGGGGTGATCAATTAAAAGTTGAAAAAGAGGTGATCAATAAATAAGTTACTTCTCTCACCTTTTCAAAAAACAAGCGGGCAAAAACTAGTGACCAATTTAGCATAAACTTACATTACATATTGAACCCCCTCTAAAAACCTATTTAGGAGGAGAATTTTCAAAAAATACTCATTGAGGGGAGTGTGTGTGCAAAATTTCAAGTTTCTATTATGAACGGTTAGTGCTGGGCAAAGTCCGGATACATAGATACATATAAATGTCAGAAAACATGAATAACCTAAACCAAGCTGTAAAGATTATTATGATGACAGATACCAACAGATCTAAATGCAACAAAAGATATACTCACAAACTTATTTATTTATATTCATACGTATTTACTACAAAGACACTCTTGCTCGTGTGTCATGCCTGGCCGTCTAAAATCAACATGGCGTCTCCCCAACCAGAATGTAAACAGTACCACCTTACCGGAAGTCGATAAGTTCTCTTCCGCCTAAGGGCCATAACTCAAGATACTTACTTAACACCAGCAATAAACCAGTGTTGTGGGTAGCAGTAATTAAGTAGAATAATTAATCAACTCACTGTATATGCCAGTATATAAGACAGACATTTGATTAAAAAACTGCATCCAATGTGCTGTTATTATTATTATGACTAGGAGTCTATTGAAGCTGGATATGTATGGGGCTTGCGACGAGTTCTAGTGAGTCCTCCAAATACTGTTGTACGGCATTTGTC
Organism: Architeuthis dux; assembly: GCA_006491835.1. Classification (NCBI taxonomy): domain Eukaryota; kingdom Metazoa; phylum Mollusca; class Cephalopoda; order Oegopsida; family Architeuthidae; genus Architeuthis; species Architeuthis dux. The sequence goes on along the minus strand of VCCN01003796.1, from coordinate 1,366,068 downwards.
TTATAGTCTGGCATATATGTATATACATAATGACTGTTAGCTGGTGCCACCTAATTTACTTTTTATGACATCATTATAGACATCAATCCTCATTCTTGTAGGGGGGTCTGTTAACCACAACTTACGCAACCAGAGTTAAATTTCCTAACAAACTATCATAAGTGACTTTGATCAAATTACTAGAATATTTTTCTTTACTGTCTGCCAAATAAAATTTATTTATTTATTTTTAGTGTAAAAAAAGTATACAATTTGTATATACAAGCACACATCATAACAATCATATTTACACAATGTCTAGGGTCTTAAACCTTTGCGGTGGTGTAATAAACATCATAATTCTTCTTAAAATTGTTTACATCTGTTGATTGATAAAATATTTCGTCTCAGCAAGTGTGGCAAACGTATAGAACAGCCTAAGTGAAAAGACAGTCACATACGAGAATATTAATATTTAAAAAAATAATCTTTATTCTGATATCGGACATACCAAATTTAACTATCATTTTTCTTATTAGTTTAATCCCAGCCCAACTACACTGAAGCTGGCTTAATGACACAATTAACTGCTGTCAAAAAAAGCCTATTTCAAGTATATCCTGGTAATCTATTCCAAAGTCCCTATTGCTAAAAAAGAATTTTCTGATATTCAATCTACTTCTATTTGATTATAATTGTTACAAATGAAAATAAATGTTAAGTATCATGAGTTATTCCCCTTATGCAGAAGAGTTTCTATCCACTTTGAAATCAACCACCAGGCCCCCAATGGAAGGGTCCCCCAAAAGCTTTATGAATAGTAGTTCACTACTGTATTTCTACTAACAAATCTCACTAAATGTTGGAAGGGGCCTCCCAAGGAGCCAACACCCCTCAAATCTCTATCTACATCACTTTTGAAAGGGCTGCCTACTCAACATGCTCACAGATCCCAGGTTTTGAAAGATCTGCCATGGATCCCAGTAGTAACTTTGTAGACCCTCAAGGATCCGGGGCCCCCAGGTTTGGAACCACTGCACTAAATGTTGGCTGGAGATATGGTGCCAAGGAGCCAAGCCCCCCAGGCCCCCAAATCTCCAGCTACGCCTCTGGTTAAGTTCATAAGCTTCCAGAAATATATGGCATGGTATTTAAGGAAAAAGAAGAACTCCCCTTCAACTTGTACATATAACATTTCTTAACAGGATATCTGTTATTATACACTGATTTACTCAGACTAATAAAGGATATCTATTGCATTAAATGTCCCCATAAATACTTGCAGGTGGAGCCAGAGAAGAGATTTTCCGTGCCTTAATGCCACACCAAAAGATTCATAAACTGGAACATAAGTGGAACATATGCCATCAATACAATGACATCATATCATTGTGCAATCATATTACTTGAGTAAAAATAACAGAACTTTCAGGAGTGCAGTGCTAACTTTTTAGGTTCTGGATCCGACAAAATGCTTACCATTTCCTATATCCTCTCTCTCTCTACATAAAGTTACATGAATGGGGGAGGAAGTTGCCCAGTACATGAAATGAGCTGGTACACAACCATTAGGGAGGTTTGGAAATGTGTTTTGTTTCATTCATTTATTTGGGATTTATTTACATATGAAATCTTCATTTGAGTCACAATGAACTATGAAAATGAAAAATATTAAAATTTTTTCAATTTCAGTGTTCTAAAATTTAAAAATTAACATTTTTATGAATGTAGTTCCGCCTTGTGTATTGGTGTATGCCTTCTACATGTTACGGTTGTTTGGGCCATTTTCAACATCCTGATTGCTGATTTGAGTTATATAAAATTATAGAAAGAGAAAGAAACTGCTTTTAAAAAATCTGAATATTTTAACTCGGTTAATATGTAGGATTGTTTAGTTCATTAATTTTCCTCTTATTAATGATTATAAAGGGCCTCCTCTTTCCCTGAATCAGTCTTGATCATGTAAGGCTTTGACATGACATTAGAGTTATTATAATGATTATTCAGTTCAATCCATTACACCTGGTTGCAGGGGTGTAGATTTGGGAGCCCCAGTGGGGCTTGGCTCCTTGAGGACCCCTTCTTCCAACATTTAGTGCAGTGGTTCCCAAGCTGGAGTCTGTGGTCCATACAGGTATCACTGGAGGTCAGTGGACAGACCTTTCAAAAGCCTGGGGCCCATGAGCTTGTTGAGTAGGCAGACCTTTCAAAAGCCTGGGATCTGTGGACAGACCTTTCAAAAGCCAGGGGCCCATGAGCATGTTGAGCCTGGGGTCCACTGCCACTCTTACAAGGCTATTAGCAGATATAAATTATTAAAGGCAGTGAGTTAACTAGAGATTTGAGGGCCCAGACAGGGGTCTTGGCTCCCTGAGAGGCCCCCTCCAATATTTAGTGAGATTTGTTATTGTATAATGTTAGTAGAAATGCAGTAGGTGAACTACAATTCATAAAGGTTTTTCCCCCACCCCCTCCATTTGCAGCTCAGGGGGAGGTGGCGATATTAACCCCCACCCCAGCTACGCCCCTGCCTGGTTGCACATCGGAGTCCATTGCTGTGTTTTAAGTATCATTTGTTTAAAAAGGTTTTTAAGGAAATAATCATGCAACACAGATGACTTTCCTTCATTCAGCCCAACATTTGTCTCCTGTTTGTATAAAATAAGGAAGCTAATAGATCAGGGGTCGGCAAACTCCCACCCGCAGGCCAAATTTGACCCACTGCCCCATTTTATCCAGCCGGCCGACTTCATAGAATATGATGATGCATATAAAAATACTTTGTTTTTGTTTTCCTTATCTATCTTTGATTAGCGAACAATAACATTCAGTATTGAAAAATACAGTCTCATTTTTGCAGTTGCCTCAAATGTTTTATAGCTAAAAATGTTTCATCACTACGCATTCCTACTGTTTTATTAATATACTTGGCTAAATTTGGGCCACACTTAGACAATATTTTGTGCCAAAAAATGTTTATAGTTCTCATTGATTGATAGTACATAGAAGCTTATGTAGGTCTATAAATCCTATAATGCAAAACATTAAAGTAATTAAAAAAAACAAGCTGTTTCCATAGCCATTGGTTCATTTTTTATTCACTTTGGCCCGAAAGACATAAACATATTTCTAATCCGGTCCACCTCCCCAAAAGTTTGCTGACCGCTGTAATGGACTTTGATTTGCTTGGCAACCTTTTTGCCTCTGCAGGCCAGATTGCATGATAATCAGTGAATGGTGAGCCAGATGAATGCTATAAAAGAACATTTGAAATATGGGAATTATCTATTTAATTATATCTAGTTATATTTTGCCTGAAACCAATGAATACAACATACTATAAAATCATTTGTGCTTAACCAAGGAGGCCAATTAATAATCAAAGAAGTCAATTTAGTCACAATTTATTTCAATCAAGGCAGCTTTTTGAACCTTTTAGAATGACACGAAAAATCTTGAAAATATAAAAAGTAAACATACTCGTAGTATCCTAATATTTGTTCGCAGGCTGGTCAAAGTCCCCTTGTGGGCCGGATCTGGCCACGTAGCTGTAGGTTGCCAACCCCTGTTCTATTGTTTACTGATATTAATATTGTATCCTATCATTCTCATAATTGATTTAAAATGTTTCCTTCATGGTAACCAATATTTCAAGATAAGTTTATTCAATAATATTGACAAATAGAGTTTGCTTAATTGCATCTAACTACAATTGAAGAAATCTATGTGTTTGCACCATGGTTACTCAACAACTGACCATTATACAAAGATGACATTCGCCAGATATATTAGTCAGCACACAAGGCAGTGCAGTGTTGAGTTTGAAATTTCTCGAGAAATCTAATAAAATAAATAAAAAATTACAAATTATAATTATTATCTCCCTTGACTTCTGCTCTTTAGAATTATCTAAATTTAGATATAAAATATCTAAACTGGCAACACTGAACAGAAGTAACCAAAATACGTTGGAACCATAATTTCATATGACGGATGGAAAATTATTTTACCTGATAATTATAACAGGCTTCTCCACACACTGTGTAGTCCAGCCCCTTCCAAACATGCACCTTTGGAATGGGCACTGCCCTAGTGATACTAATATTAGGCTTGATATTTTTCAATTCAGTACCATTGAGTAGAGTTTGTTTGCAAATAATATTGCACAATATATTTCGGAGAGTAATATTTTATCAATTTTATCATGCTAGATGTTGATGTATTGTATTAACCCTTTATGGGGCAAGTGACTATATATGATCACTTGAGGACCCGTCAGCCACATGCAAATATTGTAGCCACAAAGACTGCACCAATGTGGTCTGCAAGCTTTGCAAAGTACACTTGTGCTTGAACAAAGACAGAAACTGTTTTGAGGCATACCACACCCCATTAAATTAACCTGTTTTTGGCCCGCACAATAAAATTTAAAAATCAACCCGGAGGTGTTATTTTTTTTGTCAATATCAATTTTGAATGTTATTCTTTAATTCTATGCTTTATTTAACTTACTCCTTTAATTTTTTTAATATTTTCCATTTTTGGTCACTTTTTGGGTGAAGCACCATATATGATCACTTCCTCAGATAAACAAACATTTTTCAGAAAACTGGCAACTGAAAATATTTTGTAATTAGGTCTAGTTTAACATACAAAAACATTGTTGTGATATCTAAAATATTTTTAGGGGTGCCCTATAAAGGGTTAACATAAGTTATGTAGTCAGGGCTGAACTGAGCAGAATACCACATATGCCAGTTTTAGGGTTGACTTATATATAGATAAGTTGACTCTCTAACATAAGGCAGCATTGTGTCCATCAGATTGTCAAGTTCGAAGGGTCAAAGCAGACTAATATGATCCATTAGGGAGAATACTTGAGGCTTAAAAAGTTTACTTATTCACCAGTATATACAGTATCTGATAGAATTATTAATAAGATTGATTGATTGTTTTGTTTAACATCACATCGACCTTTGGTGGGTCATTTAGCACCGAATTCTGTTTCTTTTTGAATACACAATGTATGTAGACGAATTATTGTGGACAAATTATAGTAGGCACATTTTTTTAGACAGTTTGTTGTAAAGGTATATATATCGAATCAGTTTTTTTATATTTTTGATTGATTGATTGATTTGTTTAGAGGCATATCAACCCT
>VCCN01003796.1:1316910-1329332 GCA_006491835.1 Architeuthis dux | reverse complement strand
ATTCTTGTATATGTTTTGGATAATTTGTATGTAATTCTTGTTCAAGCCCTGTTCTTGCATTGAGTTGAAGACTGCCATGTGTTCTACCGAGTCAAATGTTTTCTCATAATCTATAAAGACCAAATAGAGTTGTTAGTTGATTTATTGCATGTAGGTGATCTATTGTCGAGTAGCCGCTTTTGAAGCCTACCTGCTCACATGGTTGATTTTCATCTAGATTGCCTGTGAGTATTTTTGTGAATAGTTTATATGTTAGGTAACAGTGTAATAGAACGGTAGTTGCAAAGGTCGTGCTTATCTCCCTTTTTCTGGAGTAGGATTACTATTCCTAGACAGAAGTTTTTAGGAACATTTCTTTCTCTAATGCATTGTGTGAATAGCTGTGCTAGTCCCTTGTGCAAGATTTCTCCTGCATCTTCTAGAAGGTCTGTCGTTATGCCATCCTCGCCGGGGCTTTACCGAGTTTCATATTTCTTAGTGCAAAAACTACTTCTTCTACTGTTATGTCTTGGATATCACTAGTATCTATAGGTTTGTTAGTTTGTGGTATTTTTAAAAATTTTTGAAGCATACAAATCTTTGTAGTATTCTTCAGTTACTTTAATCAATTTGTCACTGTCTTTGATAAGTTTGCCATTTTTATCCTTTAGTGCTAGCATTTGTTGCTTGCCGGTATGGTCTGCGGATTGGGCGTGTTTTAAACTCTTCCCCTTTCTGATAGCCTCTACTATTCTCTTCGTGTTTTCCTTTCTTTTTCTCTTCTCGTTTGTTTATTTATTAGTTTGTTAAGTTCTGCTTTTTTGTTTTCGTCTACTTTAGTTTTTATCTTCATATTTCTCCTCTGTTTGATTAGTTTTAATGTTCATTTAAAGTATTTCCCTGTGTTATTGTTTACATTTATATTGCTACCATCTCTGCTGCTTCCTTGATTATATTTGCCAGACTATTACTCTTTTCCTCTATCACTAAATGATAAATTATTGTATATTTGTATGTCTGTGAGTATGTGTTTATTCTCATACATATGGTACATTAACCAAAGTGTACAGTATGCAATTACTTCGGAGACTGTCAAGGATCCTCTCGTTTATCATTATTTATTTCGGACAATTTAACATTACTAAATTTATTATGAAAAATATTTTTAAAAAGAACATTATAGTGAATCAGCGCTAAGTGGGATATTACTGTATTTTTTAGGAATAATTCTGAAAACCATTCTTGTAGGGCAAAAGTATGTGATTAAGTGAGCGTGGTTATCAACAGCGAGGTCCTGGCTTGTGCCTGGATACCCAGCCTCGACACCCTGCTTTATCAATGCCGTCACTGCTGGCTGGGCCACTTACACAGCATATTGGACATGGTTAAGGGATCCTGAAGGACCTGCTGTATGGGGAACTAGCCTCTGGCCAAAGGACATAAGAGTGGGCCCATCTTCATTTTAAAGATGTCTGCAAGGGAGACATGAAGTCACTGAATGTGAATGTCGAGAGGTGGGAGGACATCGCAAGAGATTGCTCTTGCTGGAAGCTGGAACAATGCAGAGGTCTTTATTAGAGAGCATCAAAAGTATTTTCATTTTCTTTACTCCAAAGCTTATTTCGTGTACACATCTAAAGACTATCTATGACTCCACTATATTATTAATATCATTATACAGGGTGTCCCTAAAGTCTGGACACATAGGAAATATCACTATTTATAACTAACTATATTTTTTTGTCCCACAGATTAAATATGAGTTTGTCGAAAGAAGAAAGGATTGAACTGGTACTTCTCAGTGGACGTGAAGGATGGTCATATCGAAAGATAGCAGATGATTTTAATGTTGTTCAAATTTTTTTATTGAAAATATGCATTTTGCCTATGTGTCCAGACTTTAGGGACACCCTGATATACCATTATATCATATCGTTATCAACTAGTTGGACTCGTGGAAATTCCACGGGTGTTGACAACTAAGATTATCCATTATCTCATGCCTCTGCTCTTCTCTCATTCTACATCTGTATCTTTTCATTCTCTCTCTTATCCGTTTCAATGTTCGCTGCCGATCCATGATTTTATCTAAATGTTATACAAACTTGGATTAGTTTCATATGCAAAAATGTCCTTACCCCCTCAGTAAACTACCTAACTTTCTTCTCTGCCCTTTCCCTTCCTACCCAACTTTTTTCTCCCCTCTCTCTCTTCCTACCCCCCTCAGTAAACTACCTTTCTTCTTTGCCCTCTCCCTTCCTGCCCAACTTTTTTCTCCCCTCTCTCTCTTCCTACCCCCTCAGTAAACTACCTAACTTTCTTCTCTGCCCTCTCCCTTCCTACCCAACTTTTTTCTCCCCTCTTACCCCCTCAGTAAACTACCTAACTTTCTTCTCTGCCCTCTACCTTCCTACCCAATTTTTTTCTCCCCTCTCTCTTCCTACCCCCTCAGTAAACTAACTTTCTTCTCTTCCCTCTCCCTTCCTACCCAACTTTTTTCTCCCCTCTCTCTCTCTTCCTACCCCCTCAGTAAACTATCTAACTTTCTTTCCTACCCTCTTATTAAACTACCTAACCCCACTTTCTTTCTAAATAAAACCAGGAACAAAATATTTGTAGTATAAATGTATTTATTTATTAGAATGAAATAAGCCCTTGCATATTTCCAACATACATGTTTGAAAGGCTTGTCAGTTTAGTTCAGTTGGTAAGAGAGCTGCCTGCTGATCATTTGGTCATGATTTCAAATCACGCTAGGGAAATATTAATTTTATATATCATTTTGGTTTTAATGTGATGGGACAGACAAACAGTGAAGAATTTACTCCCCTAAATTTGGTGAGGATTGTTGTTATGGTAGAAAAACAAAGTCAACTCCAGACTTGGACTGGAGTGTGACAATATTTTAAATAAAATAAGTAATATTTTAAACAAAGATTACTCCGGTTTGCTAAACTGAATCTTAAATCAGATTTTTTACAAAATCTTCAAAACCCTCGACTGGACATTTTTTAAATAATTCAATTTTTTAAAAAAAAATACCTTTCTTATCTTAAATTTTCCAAAATTTTCATTTATTTTTGGAAAATTTAAGATAAGAAATATGAAAGGTATTTTTTTTTTAAAATTGAATTATTTAAAAAATGTCCAGTCGAAGGTTTTGACGATTTTGTAAAAAATCTGATTTAAGATTTGGTTTTTAGATTCAAATTTTTACCGATTTTTAAAAAGTTTTATCTTTAAAATGCAATTATTCATATGAATGATAGGGGCAGATCATGGATTTTGAGCAGGGTGGGGTCCAAATGAAAAATCTATTTTTACAAATACGTGGAAAAGAAAATAACATCAAAAACAAGTAATATGTGATCCAGCAATTTTCACTTACATTTGAGTCGTAGCTTTTTAGCATTAAAATTGACAAAAATTAATCAAAGAAATTTACCACAGAACCAATAAATAAAATATTATAAAGAATAAGACGGAAGACATCTTACTTATATTAGATGTGAAAAGAAAATTGTTTTAAGGTTAATTCATGATTACTTGGGATTTTAAAAATTTATTCATCAAATTTCTTTATCTAGATATTAAAAAAAAATGTAATTCTCCTTTGCTCAAGAGGGGGGGGGGTCCGCACCCCCTGAAGCTCCCTGGTTTTACCCGTCATAGCTACAGAGACGGACAAAATTAACATTTCTACAGCCCAATGCATTCTTAAATATGGTGGATATACTCAGACTACACTGTTTTGTCTGAAAACATAAAAAAAATAACTTTTATCTTCAGCTCTTTGAGGAGTGTTCCTCAGCTTTGTCTGTTTCTCCATTTGAGTTATCTAACATGAAATATATGTTGGATGTGTTTTGTCCTTATTTGCTTTTTTAGTGTTTGGTATTAAAATAAGTATATTTTAGTGATTGAATGATAAGGTAATTGGATGAAGTACTTAATATTATTCTAATACCCATTTCATATCACCTCAAAATGTAATGGGATGAAGTACTCATATTGCTTCATAAGATAATTGGATGAAGTACTTAATATTGTTGTAATACCCATTTCATATTGCCTTAAAATGTAAATGTTTTTGTACATAAACAATCTTTATTTGTTTCTGAGTTATCAGTACACTGTGAAAACTGCAATAGAAGCGATGAAGCCACAAATTAAACAGAGAAACAAGTGCAGTTTAAACAGTATAAATCAACATAAATAGCATTTGAATGCAAAACAGCATACAAGCGATACAAAACCACAAGAGAAACAAGTGCAGTTCAAACAGCAAGAATCAACAATATATAATATACATAATGTATAGCATAAGCGAACCGAACACGAACAACATAAATCAACAAATTGTCAAAGAAACAGTAGCTTTTAGCATGAAACTTAAAAAACGTGGCACTGTCGTAGGTTACAAAGGAATTGAATTTTAAGCATAAAGTTCAAACTGCAAGGATAAACCATACTAAGTGTCTCTTGTTGCTTCCTTTGACCGCGCTGTTATTCGTTGCCATAGAAACAACGGCCCAACTTGAAAGTTGTATATAAAAACAACTGAAATTAAGATGAAGGTAAAAACTAGTCAAATACAATAAAATAAAGTGCATAATTGTTTTACTGTGTTCACCTCTTGACTGATTGTACAAACAATTCAGGAACAAATCTCTTGTGGTGTTTTGAGGAGCTCAGAAAAAAGTGGGAGATATCTCGATCGAGTGAGGTGAAAACTGACCAGGTCTGTGATTCTCACGGTCGTATATACAGTGCCATGTGAATGGGTGGTGATGGTGGTGGTGTGTGTGTGTAGGAACATGTGTTCCTAATTAATTAAAGTACCCTTTTGTGTCTGTCGACATGTGTTTCTAATTAGATGAAACGATTTTCCAGTCCTTAATTAGCCATTATCTGGCCAGTCGGGAAAGCAAAAGAGGTCTTTATCTCTTTGCGACTTCCCCACCGGCCTGGCATTCCCATCTACTTGTGAACCCAAAGGGAACCTGTCTCTAAGATATTTGTGATTGTTTGTAAATCGAATTAGAAGATTTTTATGCCTCACTAGCGTCAGCTACACCTTCATTTAAAGAAAAAATTGCAATGATTCATGTTGTGCTCTGTGTTTTGTATCAAAATTTAGTACTGAAAATGCTATTTCCAGGTGTTTACATAGGCAAAAATGGCAGGTCTGCACATCCCTTATGATGGAGGGAGGCCACGTTTTCATCCGGCCGTTCTACCAATTGATCTACAGAAGCCAACTAGCGAGCAGAAGTCCAAATCAAACCTTTTAAATCACTCTCTATACTGATCTCTTGCTGCCATGTTTTACTAAATAGTAGTCATAAAATTAATAATAATTATTTGTAATACATGTGATAAAAATAAATAATATAAATAACAGATCTAGTTAGTTACCCAATAGAAACCGTCACTTGACCATGTTTTTTGGTGGCATGCCATGTTGGGGGTGATCAAATAAAAAATTGAACAAAGGGCTGATCAATTACTTCTCTTGCCTTTTGTTCGGCAGTGATCACTAAAAAAGTCTGAATTTTCAAAAAACAAGCGGCCACAAACTAGTGATCAATTTAGCATGAACTTACATTGCAAATTGAAACACCCCCTCCACTAAAAACCTATTTAGGGGGTAATTTTCAAATGTTTTTTCTTGACATAATAAGGAGTAAATGTTTAAATTTTCAGCCCTATAACTCCATTGGTGTGGCCCATACACATCATACATACACAGCCACCCAGACCAACTTGAAAACTGAAAAAGTTTGAAGTTTACAAAAACAAGTGGAAATTATGCAGGACACAAACTAAGGGATCAAATCAGCATAAACTTACATTGCAAACTGAATCTCCCACTAAAAACTTATTTTGGGGGAGAATCTTCAGAAAACAAAAAAAACGTTTTTTCTAAACATAAGGAATAAATGCTTAAATTTTCAGCCCTCTAGCTCCATTGTTGTTGCTTGATAGCCAGCCAGACCAACTTAAAAACTAAAGAAACCTATGTTGACATTTTTGATTGACGGTTTTCAATTGCATCTTCATGACATTTTTGGGTACTTTATTGTTGAACATTACTTTTGTTTTTGTTCTGTTCATCTTTAAGCCTACTTCTTTACTTTCCCTATTTAGGTCCATTAACATGTTTTGTAAATCTTCGGATGCTTCTGATGTCATAGAGATGTCATCGGTGAATCTCAAGTGGCTTAAGTATTCTCCATCTATGCTTATGTTTATAATCAGCTTTAGGGTGATTCAAATAAGTCACAATTGCTCAATGAAATCTAAGTAGGCATAATGTCAAGCTTATTGATTAAACCAGCTGAGACCAGGGTTCCCAGAATGGGTTACAAAGGGAGATAATCTGAGCTATATCTCTGAGACTTTCTCAACACAGGCATTGGAATAGCGTTGAATTTGGAAATCGAGTGAGGCAGAGGTTCAATACCAGCCTCTTGCATTGGGTACATCTCTGAGATAAAGCACAGATTATCTCCCCTTGTAGCCTAATCTGGCAACCCTGGTTGAGAGGATGTAGCCCCAAACCAATATTCCCTCTAATGTTTAGTAGTCTGTGTGCGTAAAAATCTAATGTTGCGCAAATCTTTTCCTGTGACAAAAGTATGTGCACACTTGTGCTTGTGCTTGTGCTTGTGCAAGTGTAAACTTGAAATTATTTCAAGATAATTTTGGCACAGCCTATCTCTTATGGTTAATAAAACTGTATTTGCCTATTTTGTTATAGTACAAGTATTGAACAGTGAAAATGGCCAAGCAAGCTGAAATATATCTGTTCAATAAATATACTAAGGAGAAAAGTTGAATGTTGCAAACTTTTTCTTTTTAGTTTTAATACAACTATGATTGTATTCTACCAAGTAAAGTATTTTTTAAAGATTTTATTCTATACGTTATGTTATGCCACATGTTTCAACATAATTTTGGCACAGCCTGCCTCTCATAACTAATAAAACTGTATTGGCATGTTTTAATAAAACTCTATTGGCCTGTTTTAATATAATACAAGTATGATTGCTTTCTACAAATAGTAACTTATTTAGTTGAGATTTTATTCTATACTTTGAACTACTTTGTTCAGTTTGTTGTTCCATTAAATAAAACATCAATCATTAATTCTCATTTTTATGAGATGCAATGTCAAAATAAATTGATAACAATAACACCCATCAATTCACAGATTATTAAATTTGCTGTAAATGAATAAATCAAAACTCATTCAATTAAAAAGCTGCATTATTTTAGATAAATGACCTTTTGTGCACACATTAATTTCCTTTGTGCACTGGCTGTAAATTAAGAGGGAACTATGCACCAAACCATTTTGGTTGCAATAACATCTGTCACAAATTTTACCAGAAAGAAATAGAAACCGTCATGTTATTAATGTCTTTCGGTAGCAAGCCATGTTGGGGGTGATCATTTAAATTTTTTTAAAAGGGATGATCAATAAAGTTATTTCTCTGGCCTTTTGTTAGTTTACCAAAAAGTCTGAATTTTCTAAACACAAGCATTAACGCTGTTGGACACAAACTAAGGGACCAATTTATCATAAACTTACATTGTAAATTGAATCCCCCACTAAGAACCTTTTTGTTGGGTGGGGGGGTTAAAAAAAATCAAAACAAACGTTTCTTTTCTAAACATAATAAGGAGTAAATATTTAATTTTTCAGGCCTCTAGCTCCATTGGTACGGCCTTTACATGTGACACATACATAGCCAGCCAGCCAGCCATCCAGCCCAACTTAAAACCTGGTTGACGGTTTCTAAAAATTAGAACCAAGCACATTGATCAAAATCAATCAAGAGGAATATCATATTTGGCTTCCAAACTGTAAACTCTAACCATTAGCACTACAGTTTGTCCTGCCACTGCAGGAGACTCCGATCACTGAACAATAATCATACATGAAATCATACATCCAGTCATACATGAACAGGCACACAAGTTACAGGCTTTCAAAGTTACTAAGTGCACAAAATCTTGGCGCCCTTGAAAAAGAATGCAGTGGAAGGGGAAGTCATACGTGTGAATAATGCAGATTACTAAAGGTTTCAAATTAAGTGCTGCAATGCTCATCCATCAATAATGATGGGAGACTCAATCACCAGATAGTCACTTTTAATTAATAATAATCATTATCGTGGTACAATGGCCAATAAAGTTTTATTACAGAAGTATTTACGGCTATTTGATAGCAAAGGCTCTTGTGCTTCCCAGAATACAGGAACTCAAAACGAATTAAATATTAACATTTCTGATAAAAACTATATCAAACCGAGCACGTACACAGCTCTTTTGCATACACAAGTGCTTGAAAAGCACTTTGTTTATGAGTTTTTATAAAACCTTTAGTACCCGGCATTCTTATTCAAGGGTGCCAAGATTGTGTGCATTTAGTAACTTTGAAAGTCTGTAACTTGTGTGTCTGTTCATGTACAGCAGAAATTGACATAACACAATGGCTAAATTTAAACACGCTATGGTTCAGTGATCAGAGGTGCCTGCAATGGCAGGACACACTTTTTGCTCAGTGAACAAAGTCACCTACAGAGTGCTAAAGGTTAATAAGCAAGTACTAATCATGTAAACTATATGTAAAGGAAATAAACAAGTAAATAATTTTGATTGAAAAAATGCTAGATTTTATATCTGCAAGTTAGAGATTGAGGGGATCAATACAATCTTACCTCATTAATAAAAATGCACTTTTCTGATCTTCACTGGGTTTATATTACTACTATGTATTGTCATGCCTTTTCAATAATTCCTATTTTTACTGCCTTTACTACTACTGTAAATTTGTTAAATTATTGGTTAACTCTCAAATTCATACGAAAAAATTGAATGTAAATTTCACAGGAAATAACTACTGATTAAAGTTACCTCGCTTTGGTTTTAAGGTGGATTATTTTTTTCTATTCTAATCATACAACAGTTCCATTATTTTTCTTTCTATTCACAAAAGAGTTCCACTGTCTATAGGAGCGGTTTTAATTGGTTCATGAATTTAAGTTACCACCCTTTGGCTTTAAGGTGGATTTTTTTGTTTTTCTATTCTATTCATAGACAAGTTCCATTATTTTTCATTCTATTCACAAAAGAGTTCCACTGTTTTTAGGAGCGGTTTCAAGTGGTTCATGAATTTAAGATTTAAATATATCTTCTTAGTAGTCATTTTTATCAAACGTAATTAACTATCTTCCTATCCAAAAGTAATCGAGAACTGCTAATGAACTACACAGTAAATGTAACTGTTCTTCAGCAGGACATTTCCTATGTAGAATATATGATGAACAGTTACATCTACTACATATGTAGTTCATTAGCAGTTCCCAATTATTTTTGGATAGGAAAAGGGTTAACTACATTTGATGATGGTGACTACTAATAAGAACAGGTCTGGTTAGTCACTTGATAGAAACCATCACATGACCAACATCATTTGGCAGCTGTTGGGGCTGATCAATTAAAGAATTGGAAAAAGGGGTGATAAGTTACTTCTCTCGCATTTTGTTCGGCAGTGATCACTAAAAAAATCCCAAATTTCAAAAAACAAGTGTGAATGCTGCCGGACACAAACTAAGGGACCAATTTAGGATAAACTTACATTCAAAATAGAATTCCCCACTAAAAACCTATTGAGGATGGAATTTTCAAAAAACAAAAGAAACGTTTTTTTCTAGACATAATAAGGAGTAAATGTTAAAATTAATTTTCAGCTCTCTAGCGCCATTGGTGCAGCCTGTGTGCATGATACCTAGACAGCCAGTCAGACCAACTTAAAAACTGAAGAAACCTGTGTTGACAGTTTTGGTTGACAGTTTCTAATATATTCAATCAATAATTTCTGGTATTTTTACACTCTGTATACCAAAAGAGACAATACTACTATTTTTATTGTAAGAGACAGCAGTGCCACTCTGACACCTGAAAAATCTTTCATAACATGATTATAGTCCCCGAGTTACGCACAAGATCCATAAGTCTGTCTTTAAGTCGAATTTGTAGCTAAGTCTGTATAGGTACATACAGATCTTATTTAGCATCAGTAAGTCAAATGTTTGTCTTAGTATATCATCACCATCATCATCATCAGCCGTTATAAGTCCACAGTTGGTTCAGGTGTAAAGGCCAGTTTGGGTTGACGGTTTTCAATTGCTCAATTATTAGGGTTTTTCTTTATGCAAGTGAGTGGAGGGATACATTGTCTTCTTAGCACTTCAGAAATTTCTAAAATTCCCATCTCATCATTATCACCAGCTGTTATAAGTCCACTGCTGGACAAAGGCTTTTTCCATCTCCCTCCATGACGACTTAGATTGTGCTAATCTCTGCCACGTCTTACCGGCAAACTTTTCTATCTTGTCCCTCCATCTTGTGTCTGGTCATTTCCTACTTCGTTTACTGCCCCTGGGCACCAATCGGTTAGTCTTTTCCCCCCATCTATTGTCATTTCTTCTTGCTAGGTGACCAGCCCATCTTCATTTTTGCTGCTTAATTAGTTGTATAATATCTTTCACTCTAGTCCTTTCTCTGATCCATGCTGATCGTTTTCTATCTCTTAGAGTTATCCTTAGCATTGCTCTTTCCATGGCTCTCTGTGCTATTCTGAGTTGGTTTTCAGCTTGTTTGGTTAATTTCCATGTTTCGCATCCATAAGTCATGGCTGGTATTATGCAGCCGTTGTATACTTTAATTTCATCACAATTACCTTCACTTGCTGCATGTACAGCCTTTAAATCATTGAAATGTCTTTGAGGCATTTAAAGCATATTACGCTGATTTTGACTGTCTAACCAAATTATCGGTAGGCTTTTCATTCCAATAATTAAACCTTAGTAATAAGTAGTGGGTGCGTTTGTTATCATGAACCATTGTATTTAACTTAAATGTTCAATTTTATAGCCTTATGGTAATCTGTCCATAAGTCAGACATTTGTAACCCGGAGACAGCCTGTATATTAACTGTAGCAAAGAGAAAACAAAGATTATTTCTGATCTATATTAGTTGAACTCAATCTTCTTTCCTGGGACACAAAGTTGGGAATTTTATTAACCCTTTAAGTGCCACTGTCGCTGAATTGCGATCCCCACTCAGTCAGTAGATGATATATTTGAAAATATGGCTAGAAATCTGCTGTGCCTATAACCAATAGGAGGCAGCCATATATTGGCATAATTTTGAAGTAAAAAGTGTGGGACTTTTTGTAAAATAGTAAGAAAGTTATTTTCTATAGCTTTGAGAAGGGTCATTAACCTTCAAATGGTCCTTCAGACGATTGAACTCCTTCTTGTTTGTGTTGTTAACATGACATTTCAGATGATCCATTCTTCGGCCTTCTTCAGGTGTAAAATCCGAGTGTGATGGGGGTACACAGAAGTTTTTATTTTTTAAGGGGGTAACGCTTATAATGGAGGGCCCAGGTGTTTCTGTGTCTTTATCTTGTTGGGTTTTGTTCTGTTGAGCAGCGGAAGCCACATCGGGTTGAACTCCGCACTTGTCTGACTAATGCATTTAGTCAACATTTTGATGTGAGCTGCTTCTTTAATTTTTCTCTGCTTCCAACATTGTTCTCTGTCAATAACCTGGACTTCCTCCCAGAGAAGAAGATGGTCGCCTTTTTCACTCCAGATGTGGTCGGCCATAGCTGATTTTTCTATCTCACTCTTGATTATGGCTTTTTTGTGTTCATCAAGTCTGATCTTGAGTGTTAATTAGTGGCACACCGAAGTTGGAGGAGGAAGAGTGGTCAAATATCAAACAACCACTTGAAAGAAATGGATACCCGCCCCATTCTATGACCAGGAAAGAGACAGCCATGTGATCATTTTCATTTCCATATAGCAACCTTCTATCATGACCCATTCTCCCTCTATAGCAACCTTCTATCATGAACTTTTCTCCCTCTATAGCAACCTTCTATCATGACCCATTCTCCCTCTATAGCAACCTTCTATCATGAACCATTCTCCCTCTATAGCAACCTTCTATCATGAACCATTCTCCCTCTATAGCAACCTTCTATCATGAACCATTCTCCCTCTATAGCAACCTTCTATCATGAACCATTCTCCCTCTATAGCAACCTTCTATCATGAACCATTCTCCCTCTATAGCCCTTCAAATAACACAAAGTCAAATTTATGAAATTGTCCTAAAAAACTTGGCACTTAAAGGGTTAATGGTGTGAATCTTATTTCAATGTAACTGAATTGATTCAATGGTTTTCATCAGTTAACCATGCAGAGGAGCTTAGCCTTTTTTTAGAAATCAACCAAAACTGTCAACATAGGTTTCTTCAGTTTTTAAGTGGATCTGGCTGGCTATCTATGTATGTATCACATGTACAACCGCATCAATGGAGCTAGATCTTTCTTTTGATCTTTTGATATGGTAATGG
>VCCN01003796.1:1257406-1269679 GCA_006491835.1 Architeuthis dux | reverse complement strand
TTCCTTAATATCTAAGACTTGTCAATTTAGCTCAGTTAGTACGGCTAAGGAGTTACAGCCAAATCGAGATACATACAAAGATGGAAGCTTTGATGCTGTAAGTTCAAGTCAAATGATTTATGTGAATCCAATACCCAGGATAACATTTCACATATTGCAATCACCAGTCCAATGTTCAATGTTCAATGTTCAGAGATATTTCAGTACAAAAATAGGCTATCAAGCTTGAAGAATTGAACAACCTGTGATGTCAAACATCCAATAAATTTCTAAAAGAGTTTTGCATCAAAACATTTCCTGGAACAAAACAGAGAATCTGTGTGTGTTGTGTATGCATTGTGTTTCAATCATGAAATGAAAGAAAAAGGTCTGGTTAGTCACTCAATAGAAACTGTCGCGTGACCAATGCCTTTTGATAGCATGCTTTGTATTAATTAAATATTTGGAAAAAGGGGTGAGCAATAAATAACTTCTCTCGCCTTTTGTTGGGCAGTGCCACTAAAAAAGTTTTTCAAAAAACAAACATGAACACTGCCGGACACAAACTAAGGGAACAATTTAGCATAAACTTACATTGTAAATTAAACTCCCCACCAAAAAACCTATTTCAGAGGAATTTTTTTAAAAAATAAATTTTTTTCTAGATACTATAATAAGGAGTAAATGTTTAAAATTTCAGCCTTCTAGCTCAATTGATGCGACCCATATGTGTGATACACAGACAGACAGACAGAGCAACTTAAAAACTGAAGAAACCTATGTTGACAGTTTTGGCTGACAGTTCCAATAGATTCATCAATCAAATCCATAAATTTTATTGTCTGACTTACTAGATTAATAAATCCTACATGCAAAATTCATGCCAATATTAAATATTAACACACGGACACAAACTAAGGGACCAATTTAGCATAAATTTACATTGTAAATTGAATCCAGCACTAAAAATTTATTTTGGGGGTAAATTTTGAAAAAAAAACAAAACGTTATTTCTACACATTATAAGGAGTAAATGTTTAAATTTTCAGCCCTCTAGCCAGATTGGTGCAGCCTTTATGTGACATTCATACATAGCCAGACAGGCAGAATGACTAAAAAACTAAAGAAACCTGTGTTGACTATGTTGATAGTTTTGGTTGACAGTTTCTAATTTTAGCTTGCTTCAACTGACATCATGCTACAACCAGAGAACTGGATAATGATGTTATTGTAATCTAGCTATATAATGAACAGTGTAACATTTTAATCACTGTAGCCCACAACAGACCTCTTTAAACACTGTTGCTGGGTTTAGGTTATTCATGTGTTCTGACATTTATATGTATCTATCTATGTATTGGGACTTTGCCCAGCCATAACTGTTCATCTTAATGAGTAGGGAAAATGGGTTTTTTGTTTTTTGAAAATTCCCCCCCAAAATAGGTGTTTAGTGTCAGGTTCAATTTACAATGTAAGTTTATACCAAATTGATCCCTTAGTTTGTGTCCAGCAGCATTATCACTTGTTTTTTGAAAAAATTTGGACTATTTAGTGATCACTGCCCACCATCACTGTTTAATTTACGAGGTAAAAAGAAGCATATATAGTTCTGTTTGTTTCTGTTTTTCTGTTGAAAATACATAATAAAAGTAAGATAAATGTTAAACTTTACTGATGAAAGTGTCTCCTACTCACCATTTGAAACAATGAACTCTTCCACTTGAACGAGTTCAATCACTTTTTAATAAAACCTCAGATGAAATTGATAAGACATAAACATTTATTTATACTATTTGAAGTAGTGAACTAGTGAAGTCTTAAAGTGAGAAAGAGAATGTGAAGAAACCGCTACCACGGAAACATAGGTAGATATTTTTACCAAAGGCCTCCAGTTAGTTTCTTTTTTGAAAAGATTTTTTAGAACTTTTAGAAATACAAATATATCCATAAATTTTTCCAAGGGTGATAACTAGCGATTACATAATTTTGAACAAGTCATTGTTTAGGATGCAGGCTATTTCAGTTTAAATTTGGGATTTTTATTTTATTTTCAAATGCAAAATCAAAAGCAATCTTATTCAATTTACTTATGTGAAATTCCGATGGGCAAAATGTTTTATAACAGAAATTTATTTTTAGTTAACAGTGAAAGATCTGTTTTTGGAAGCTTCAAGTTTTATATTAGTAAAATTTCAAAGATGTTTCTTTAATTAAATATACAACATCCTTGTGCGAGACAGTAATTGGTTGGTATTAAATCGTGTTCTAACCAATTACTGATATCAGAAAAGGGAAACCAGCAAGTATCTAATAAAACAGGACAATTAGAAACCGTCAACCAAAACTGTCAATATAGGTTTCTTCAGTATTCAAGTCGGTCCAGCTGGCTGGGTATATATGTATGTATCACATGTACAGGCTGCACCAATCTAGAGCTAGAGGACTGAAAATTTAGACATTTACTCCTTATTTACTATAAAAAACGTTTTTTCTGTTTGAAAAATACCCCCCGTAAATAGTGTTAAGTGAGTATCATGAGTTATTCCCCTTGGGCAGAAGAGTTCTTGTCCACTTCCGCTAAGGGGCACTGTTTTACGTTCTGGTCAACGAGCAGCCATATATGCATTGTGTTATTAGTAGATAAGGGAGCTCAAGAAGCCACATGTGTATCGTGACCATGGTCATTATTTGAATAAAGGACCTGTAAGTACGTAATCTTTTGTTGCATTTTTAATCTGTTAATATCTGTCATTAAACCAAGCTTACAAATAGGTTTTAGACAGGGTTCAATTTGCAATGTAAGTTTGTGCTAAATTGATCTTTTATTTTGTGTCCGGCAGCATTCACACTTATTTATTTGGAAAATTCAGAAAAAATTAGAAAAAGGGGTGATCAATGAATAAGTACATTTGATGGCTGAAAATTTAAACATTCACTCATTATGTATAGAAAAAACGGTTCTTTTGTTTTTAGAAAATTCCCACCCAAAATAGGTTTTTAGTAGGGGGGTTCAATTTACAATGTAAGTTCATGCTAAATTAGTTTTCACTGACCAATAAAAGTTGAGAGAAGTAATTTATTCATTTATCACCTGTTTTTCCAATTTTTTAATTGATCACCCCAACACGGCATACTGCTAAAAGACATTGGTCACGTGACGGTTTCTATCGAGTGACTAAACAGACCTATTTTATGATATAATTTTTCTAACTGGTGTAATGAGTGCCTATTTCAAACTAAAGCAATAATAAATGATCTATTCTTTATGATTGGCTATGAACTAACACTTGAAAAACTGACAGCGGTTACCCTCCTTTTTTTCTCTGGGACGCACTTTTGGAATATAAGTTTGGTCGCACCACACCACATTTTTTAGCGAATAAGAAATACATTAAAAAAACAAAAAAAACTAGCATTCCAAGGGACATTATGAATCACGGACACTCATATATGCTGTGTTGGGGTGATCAATTAAAGAATTGGGCTGTGATTACTAAAAAAGGTCTGAATTTTTAAAAAACAAGTGGGCACAAACTAGTGACCAATTTAGCATAAACTTATATTGCATATTGAACCCCTTAAAAATGTATTTTGTGGAGGAATTTTCAAAAAACAAAAAAACAAATATTTTCCCTACTCATTAAGGGGAGTGTGTGTGTGAAATTTCAAGTTTCTACTATGAACAGTTAGGGCTGGGCAAAGTCCTGATACATATAAATGTGAGAACACACGAATAACCTAAACCCAGCAATAAACTAGTATTGTGGGCAGCAGTGCTTAATTCATAGCATAGAACATTGTTTGTTCGTTAAGGCCTTTGTTCCACAAGGGGCATAGTTCATCGACAAGTCGTTGATGTTTCTCTAACAGACTGTTTTTTCCGGTCTAGAGCTGTTAGCCCCTATCCCAACCCCTTAACCTCAAGGAGAGCTGAAACCCTCAATCCCACTCTTTAGCAGAGAGGCATTGAGTACCATTTTTAAAGTATTTGGTATGACTCGGCTTACAGCCCCTTTTATTCCCAGATGGTTACCCATCTAGGTAATGACCAGGTTCGATGTTGCTTAACTGATTGATCCCTTAGTTTTTGTCCAGCAGCATTCACATTTGGTTTTTTGAGTGAGCACTACCCAACAATAGGTGAGAGAAGTAACTTATCCATTGATCACACCTTTTACCAATTTTTTAATTGATCACCCCAACATGTCACGCTGCCTTGGTTACGTGACTGTTTCTATTGAGTGCCTAACCAGACCTGTTATTATCATTATTATTGTGATGATGCCTACTCAAAATGTTTAAATTTAAATGTTACATATATATCAGGTGAATTTTATTATAATTAATTATTTCATTCATATCATTTTTCAAAAATGATGTCACATATCCAGTTCTAGAATGCCTTTTTAATTTACATAAATTTACATTTTTTTGAATAATGAAAAATAGAATTTTCGTTTAAATTCATGAAAATACTGTCATGAAAAAAAGAAGTCTATCTCATGAGGTTTTGTAATACAGCAATACCTTGAATAATGCTATTTTGATTAGTGCAGGTTTTGATGTAGTATGGTTACAGTATTGCTATACAAATTATTGTAACTAAGTATAAGCTTGAAAAACAACATTAAATTATAAGACCTTGATTAGTGCGGTTTTGAACAGAACAGAACATTTTGGAACAAACTAACTGCACTAATCAAGGTATACCTTTGATTAAAATCCAAGCAACTTCCATTGTATAAAAATTCTTCATTAAGTTTTAGAAAAATGTTTAATAATTTGATTATGCCAGAGTGCTTTGCATTGTTCAATATTTCTAAATAGTCAATGCAGAAATATTAAAATATGAACTGAAAAGAAACAGATCTGCTTAGTCACTCAATAGAAACTGTCATGTTATCATCTTTTGGCAGCATGCAATGTTGGGGGTGATCAATTAAAAAAGGGGTGATCAATGAATAAGTTACTTCTCTCTCCTTTTGTTAGATCATTAAAAAGTCAGAATTTTCAAAAACAAGCAAGCACAAACTAAGGGATCAATTGTAAATTGAAACCCCACCAAAAACCTATTATGGGGGATTTAAAAAAAACAAAAAATGTTTTTTCTAGACCTAATAAAGAGTAAATGTTGAAATTTTCAGCCATCTAGCGCCATTGGTGTGGCATGTATGCATGATACATAAATAGCCAGCTAGACTGACTTAAAAACCGAAGAAATTTATTTTGACAGTTTTGGTTGACAGGTCTCTAACAACATAAACCAGAAAAAAAACTCAAGCCTATAATGATTTATGAAATAAAGAAAATTCAAGAAATTCTATAAAACTTAGAGACTGCTTCTAATGACACCATCATGTTTTCAAAGAAAAACTAGCAGAGTACCCATAAAAAATAACGTGATTATTTACGCATGGATAAATTATACAAATATATATTTTAGTATAAGTGTATTTATTGCTAACAAAAAACCTATACTTCAAACAAAATTTATTTTTCTGTCAATTTTCTACAACTCTTTTTTATTTTTTAAAATAATTTTTAAACAATAAGGCAACAGAATTAGGTGAAAAAAATGTCTTTTTTAATATGAGAAAAACATCAGTTTTATTCATTAACAATCAGAGATGCCTATATTTGTTTTCTGTCCTAATATGAAGACTGCAGCAGTAGTAGTAGTATTAGTGATGTAGATGCAAACACACAAATAGATAGGCTTCTTTTTTCGATTGAATGGAAAAGAATTCAAGGATCTGTCCCAAAATTTAATTAAAAAATCTCTCTCTCAATCAAATATATCCCTGGATCCACCCCAAAATTTCATCAATTTTTCCTTGGCCCATGGCCAACCATTCGACAACATGTCATTGAAATTCATTGAGAACTTTTGCAGATATTGTTGGGACAAAAGTGATTTTAGACCAAAATGATTTAGACGATAACTGATATTTGCTAAAGTGATGTAGACAAAAGTGATGTAGACAAAAGTGTTGTACCCCCTTGTAACCACAGTGGAACTCTTCAATGAATAGAATCTTTTAAAAATGGAACTGTTTTGTGAATTGAATTAAAGAAAATAGTTAATATAAACTGAATATTTGTATGTATAGCCAGTAGATCTTTAATAAATTTGCTAATATTAATAAATAAAGTCCAGCAAGCCTTTCTGTAAATTCTGAAGTTGTTTCTTGAATTTAAATTAAATCCACAACAAATATAATTGTTCTTATACAGAAATTATTTTTTTAGCTGATATTATTTAACATTGTTTATACAAACTTATGAAGATCCCTATGTAGATTTATGGTAAAATGATATTTCTCTCAAGATCTGAGGTCATATCTTTAATGATTTTACTTCTCAAACAACAACTGAAGAGAAAAAGATTTGTTGCAAACATCTAAGCTTGGAGTGTATCTTCTTTCAAAGGATCACCATTGCTTGTTTAAGAAATTCTTCTTTGCTTAGATATCCACTACTTGAATTTCTGCAGCTGTAGGATACTTTACTGTAATTTCTATAGTTGGAAATCAGTCTTCAACCTCTCTTACCTTTTGGGTAAGCAGTAGCAATGTACATATTTAAGACTGAGCGGAAAACTTCAAAAGGAGTAAAGGAGTGATAAGGCATAAAACATGTTAAAGGAGTGATAAGGCATAAAACATGAAACTAATAAATAAATCAGCTTTATTTGGTGAGAAAAGTCCCTAAAGAAGAAATGTCCAAATACTTTTAACAGAAAATGTGTTTTATATCAACCGAAAGAGTTATTTCAACTCTTTCGGTTGATATAAAAAACATTTTCTGCTAAAAGTATTTTTTGTTTGAATTTTGTTTTCTTTTAAAAAAAATGAATGTCAGTTTGAAATGTCAAACTCCAGTCCAAGTCAGAGGCTGGGGTTGATTTTGTTTTTCTCCTGTAACAAGAACAACAAGAACAATCCTCACCTAATTTAGGGGAGTAAACTCTTCACTGTTTGTCTGTCCCATCACATTAAACCAAACCGATATATAGAATTAACATTTCCCTAGTGATTGGTAGGCAGTTCTCTTACCGACTGAGCCAAACTGACAAGTCTTACATATCTGACATATCTACAACAATTTATGTCATAATTTTTCATTTATTATATATACAATACAAAAGTTGCAGTAATCATCTTCTACCCTGCAGCAGCCAGGCTTGTTTATTGTTTTTTTACTTGAAATGATTTTGTGAATTCTAAGGAGTACAAGTTCCTTACAATATGCAACAAATGTCTGCAGGGTAAAGAGAATCAGAAAAAGGTTTTTTGGTCAAAAAGAAATTCTTTTGAAAGTTTGTATAGTCATGTGCAAAAGTGCCAACGTAAAAAGATTTTTTCCTTGTATTGAATTATGAACTGCATTGGTTCTTGATAAAAAAAGTCTTGTAGGTTGGACTTCTACCTATTTCTTTTAGAGAAAAGAAAACAGAAGTTGGAAATGATTTGAGTTTTAACAAATTTATCAGTTTTTGTCTCAGAATGACTTTAACAGAGAAACAACTTTACTTCCAGTTGTCTCTTAAAGGGGGATGTAGTTTCAACAGATTCTTCTATAAAACTATGCTTCTAAACAAAGCAAAAATAGGAGGTGTGAGTGGCATAGTGGTTAACGGTACGGACAATTGAATCAGGGAGCCATGTCCAAACTCTGGTCGAGGCTGTTTACGAGCTATGGGTATAATAACAGGGCAGACTGGGCTCTCCTTGGGAAGGCAACCAGTCTAGGTGAAAGACAACCCTGATTCAAAACCAGGAAGTGGAGCCCCCTTAAAGCAGTCAGATGCCAAGTTTGACGTCCTTCCGGCAGCTCCTACAGCCAAGCTGATGCCAAACATATTGAGCTCCGCTTTCCTTTGGACTACATCAGTGAGGCTGATAGGTGAATTCTGTTAACTGGGCATCCCGGGATCTCCATATGCTTAACCCAGGCTTGTGCCCTGAAAATGTTACTTCAGTGTCATTCCATTGTCTATGGAGACAGAAGGATTGATTTTAATCTGTGTTCGTAAATGGCTGACTAATATACCAAAATACTAACAGATGTAATTCATGCTAAAATGGGTCTGGTTAGTCACTCAATAGAAACCATCCCATGACCAATATCCTTTAGCAGTATGCCGTGTTGGGGGTGATCAGTTAAAAAATTGGAAAAAAGGGTGATTAATGGAAAAGTTACTTCTCTCGCCTTTTGTTGCTTGAATTATCAAAAAACCAAGTGGACACAAACTAGTGATCAATTTAGCATAAACTTACTTTGCAAATTGAACCCCTAACTAAAAACCTATTTAGAGGGGGATTTAAAAAAAACAAAAAAAACGTTTTTATTAAATGAATTTTCAAAAACCAAATGTTGAATGCTGTCGGGCACAAACTAAGGGATCAATTTAGCATAAACTTACATTGAAATTGAACCACCCACTAAAAACCTATTCAGGGGGATAAAATTGAAAAGGGGGATATCAATGAAGTAGTCTTGATGGGTCATTTAATGCCGAAATCAGTTTAAAATTCTGAAAGTCAGAGGTTTTTTCTTTTTTAAATAGTCTTTCGACTTTGGTGAAAGGTTATATATTTTTTTTAATAGAGTCTTGCAACTGGTGAAAGAACAGGGGTCCTACCCCACTGCAGGGGATGCAGTTGGTATATTCTAAGCCCCAGCTGACAGGGCTGTAAGACAGAAGGAAGCCTTCAAACAAAGTAAAAAGGATCACTATAAAACCTATGCAAACCTCTACTCCAAACATACCATTACACAATGATTATTTGTTTATCAACCAATATATAAGGTAACAAAATTTGTTCTATAAATTCTATAAGCTGATTTATCCTATGTAAATGGTAGAAATAACTTCAGGCCTTCAGAAAACTTACATCCAAATTAACAGATAAAAGTCAAAAATACATTTTTAAAAATCTACTAAATCTACTAAATTACACTACTTGTTCTTCAATGTTAAGTGTTAAAACTTAACAGCAGATGGTCGTCACAATGAAAAAAAATGCAGACCAATGTACAAATAATTTAAAATAACAGGTTTGGTTAGTCATTCAATAGAAACCGTGACCAATGCCATGTTGGGGGTGATCAATTGTTCAATCTTTTCTTAGTTTAATACAAACTGGTTTTCACTTGTAAATTAGTGAAGCTATCAATCTATCATACCAAATATCACCTATCCATCGTAGAATAAGATTTAAAACCTGATAATCTATGTTCGTAAATGGCTGACTAATACACACAAATATTAACAGATGTAATTCAAGATAAAAAAATGGTCAGGTTAGTCACTCAATAGAAACTGTCACATGATCAACGTCTTTTGCTGTGTTGGGGGTGATCAATTAAAAAATTTGAAAATGGGGTGATCAATGAAGTAGTTACTTTTCTCACTTTTTGTTCACTAAGAAGTCTGAATTTTCGAATAACAACCATGAATGCTGCTGGACACAAACTAAGGGACCAATTTAGCATAAACTTACATTCCAAACTTAACCTCCCACTAAAAACCTATTATGGCGGGAATTTAAAAAAAACAAAAACAAACATAAGTAAATCAACCTTTATTATTATTGGATGAAGTATTGTAACATACTAATTTTAGTTGTTTTTATACAACTTATTAATTCAGGCCACTTATTATTGAATGAAGTATTGTAACACACCACTTTTTATTAAATTTGACTAGATTTTACCTTCATCCTAATTTTAGTTGTTTTTATACAACTCTGTTTTTAAATTTTTTTTAATGAAAACTTAAGTAAATGTTTAGATTTTCAGCCCTCTAGCTTCATTGATACAAATTATATGCATGATACATACATAGCTAGCCAGTCAGACCAACTTGAAAACTGAAGAAACCTATGTTGACTGTTTTGGTGACAGTTTTGGTTGACAATTTCAAACAATAAAAATGTTTTTTGCTATACAAAAAATGTTAAAGTATGTCAGGTAAAATAGATGTTGAAGAAGAATAAAATCATGTTAGCAATCTCCAGTTAAGTATATACTAGAGAAATTGCAGACATTGTGAAATTCAGGAAACTTCAACCAAATTGCACTGCTGTCATAGATAGAAATGGGCCTTTAGGAATCAAGTATTTAGGTGTACCTCCAATGACCTGCCTAGCACAGGTTGTTAATCATGATTTGCATCTAGAATATTTGCAAATGGAAAATAAGAATCTGAAAAAGATTTAAATTGTAACTAGCACCTTTCTCTCTCATCATTTATTTTTATTAGAAACTCTCAACCAAAACTGTCAACATAGGTTTCTTCAGTTTTCAAGTTGGTCTGTCTGGCTGGCTATGTATTATGTGTATAGGCCGTGCCAGTGGAGCTAGAGGGCTGACAATTTCAACATTTACTCCTTATTATGTTTTTTTTAGAAATCCCCCCCTAAAGAGGTTTTTAGTGGTGGGTTCAATTTGCAATGTAAGTCTATGCTAAATTGATCACTAGTTTGTGTCATGCTTGTTTTTTTTTGAAAATTCAGACTTTTGTAGTTATCACTGCCCAACAAATTGTGAGAGAAGTATCTTATTCATTGATCACCCCTTTTTCCTATTTTTAATTGATCACCTCGAACACGTGATTCTGCCAAAAGATGTTGGTTATGTGACAGTTTCTATTGAGTGACTAACCAGAACTGTTTTCTAAAAGTTTTGATATGCCATGAGGAAATAGAGGAAGTGAATGATACTGGGCACATAACCCTGGTGAAAATCACTTTCTGAATAAGACAGACGTAATTGTTGAAAATGAATGGGAGTTGCTAAGGCAAGACAACTTTTTATGCTTAGCTCAACAAAAGAATCTTAGACCAAAAGCCATAAAATTCATAGTTTAATTTTTATTGAATGTGAAACTAAAGGAAGTACAACTCAGTTAATAACTAGACACAGACCAGCGTGTGATAAAATGATTTTGTGCCTCGTAAACAAAGAATTCTGACCAAATGCTTATGCTAAAATGTTGTTAATGACACAAATGTTGCGCATTGCTTTTAACTGAAATTTTGAATCAATCAACCAACAAAGAACTAAATGAGACTTTTTGCATTCAATGTTTATTAATCCATAAAAAATAGTATAGATCTCTCATTCTTCATTCTTGATCTCTGCACTCCCTTATCATCCATTGTTTTGACCCGTTGTACCTCCCTATGAGTATGTGTGCCTCGTTGTTACCATGCTTTTTCACACACTGGCCAGTCTAATCAGTATGACATTGGAAAACCATTTTTATAAAATGCCAAAAGAATAGTAAACACTTGCCAAAAATCAAAAGAAGAGAAATTGTACCGATTTTAAAATAAATTGTAACAGGCAATGAAAAGTGTATACTTTACAACATCATGAAATGCAAGAGATTGTGGGGCAAGCAAAATGAACCACTACTAACTGTACCAAAGGCAGGCATTCATTCAAGGTGCTTCTGCATGGTGGAATTGGAAGAGATTCTCTACTATGGGCTCCTTCCAGGGAACCAAGTGATTGATTTGAATAAGTACTGCTCCTAATTAGATGCCTGGGCAAACTGAACTTCAGTGCCCTTTAAAATATAGTATTATCTTATTAACTTGTCGGCCATGAGAAATTCCTTTGGCAACTGTTTCTCTTAGTTTCACCACAACAGAAAGTATTTAACTGTCAGATATTCCTGAAAGATCTGACTGTTAAGTAAGTATCATGAGTTATTCCCCTTAGGCAGAAGAGTTCTTATCTAATTCTGCTAAGGGGCGCTGTTTTACATATTGCTGGTACCTAGGGTCGGCCTTATTGTGAACACTAACACTTTAAAGCCTGACTGAGCTCGTCATGAGAATTTCTCTTGCTAATTGTTTCTCTTAGTTTTACCACAAAATAAAGTATTTAACTGTCAGATATTCCTGAAAAATCTGACTTCAGATCAGGGTATTTTCTTATTTTGACTGTTATTTATTCTGTTTAATTTATTCATGTTCCCATTTTTCCATTTGTTTTGGAAAGTCCTATTGTCTCAGACTATATGACCGTGTTGAAAGTACATAGTGCTGGTTCTGAGATCAATTGAAGGCAGCAAGCGATGAAAAGTGTACAGAATTAATTAAGAGAAAAGGTGAAATATTCCATCAGGATAATGCTAGACAGCTTTTTCTTTGGTGAATAGGCAAACAACTGTTATAGCAGGGAAGTTTTCACTCATCTACCAAATATTAAGGCTTTCAGATTACCATTCATACCAGTCTTTACAGAATTCTCTTAATGAAAAAAAATTCAATTCCCTGG
>VCCN01003796.1:1208454-1219356 GCA_006491835.1 Architeuthis dux | reverse complement strand
CAATAATGAAAAATGCTAAATATTATGGAATTAAAATTTTTTAGATTTCTTTTTTGTTATGTATTCAAATATTAACAAAATATGATGAAGCAACAAAAGTTTGTCACACAGATTTGTTCTTCTGCTATAATCTGATGTCTCAGAAAGCAAATCATCATCATAAGACCTCTGCTGGATAATGGCCTTTTCTATCTCCTTTCATGTTGACTGTGACTGTGCTAATCTCTGCCATGTCTTACCAGCAAACCTCATCAGACAGATCCCAAAAATGTCCTTGTAAGCTCATGCTCTTTCTGTTGGATAGTGGGGTGAATGTCCTGGACAGAAGGACTCAAAGACTGGTTGTAAAAATATAAGATATATTTTTTATTTCATAGCATACAGTTTTGTCGGCCGGAGAATGAAGAGTGGGAGAGAGATAAGGAGAACCGTCAGTCTGTTCCCAACAGGGACAGCGGTCTCGTGCCTTCCAGCCTGGCTTAGGCGATATGCTTCTCTGTTGAGTCCTCTGAGTCTTCTGTTCGGGTCTGCTCTGAGTCCTCTCATCTCAGCTCTGAGCTTTATGGATTCTGAACGCCCACACTTGTGTCATTTCCAGTTTCCACATCCTTTTTTTGGACACCTACGCATATGCTAAGGTGACCGGGTCACCTCTGTTTCTGCACAGGTGTTGACCTGGAAATGACCCTTTCGTGGCAACATTTCCATAATTTCTAAACTTATCTAAATTATTTTTTAAACTGTGTACACCATTGCTATCATGATTAAGCAACTTATTCCAAAAATATATTATTCTATTAGAAAAAAAATCTAATTGTTTAAATATTTTTTTAAATTGGTATCTTTTCTTTTATTATCTTTATATTCATCATAATCATCATCCATTGCTGGACAAAGGTCTTTCCCAGCTCCTTCCATGTTGACTCTAACTGTGCTAACCTCTGCCATGTTTTACCGGCAAACCTTTCTATCTCATCTCTCCATCTTATGTCTGTGTTTCTCCTACTGCATATGTTATCCTTTCTTCTCATTAGGTGTCCAGCCCATCTCTTAATTATTCCTATGATATCATTTACTTTGGTCAGTTTTCTGATCCATGTTGATCTTTATACTTTATATAGTGTTATATTCATCATCAGCCGTTATAAGTCCACTGCTGGACAGAGGCCTTTCCCATCTCCTTCCATTACGACCTAGATTGTGCTATCTATCTCATCTCTCCATCTTATGTCAGCACTTTTGCTATCTTTTTTGCACCAATCTGTTATCTTTTCTTCTTGCTATGTGTCCAGCCCATCTCTATTTTGTTTCACTATTTCTATGATATCTTTTACTTTGGTCTGTTCTCCAATACATGTTCATCTTTTTCTATTTCTATCTTCTTCTCAGACAACAAATAGGAAAAATTCTAGAAAGTTTTAACTGAAACATCTGAGACATTTAGCTTAATTCCCACTTGGTCCTAGAATTATTTTTCTTTCTCCAGGCTTCACACCTTACAAATTATTTCCTTTTCCTTTTTTATTCAATCCTGCTGAATTTCCTGCTTATTTCCTATCCGATATTTATATATATATATATATATATATATATACATATAGCCAATGAGCAAGATTTCTTGGAATTGAAACCTATATAAGTCAACATTATCATTGTTTTGCCGCATAAGAAAGTATCTTTTTACTACTTGAGAGTCAGAAAGCAGCAAGGTGATATCAGTGAAAATAACACATTCAGATAGTTTATTTTTCCTAGTCTACTTCATTATGTGTGTGAATATCTGTTTGGCCTAAGGAAAATGGCGTGTTTGGATGCATGTTGTAGTTTTTATTCAATCTGCATCAGAAAATGGTCAGCGAAAGATAACAAAATAAAACCTAGAGAGAAACATTGAACTAGAAGAGAGAACCAAAAGAGAATAGAGTGAAATCAAAGGCAACCATGGTTAGCCACTTAATAGAAACCGTCATGTCACTAACGTTTTTTGGCAGCATGACATGTTGGGGGTGATCAATTAAAAAGTTTGAAAAAGGGGTGATCAATGAATTTTTAAAAAAAACAGAGCAAAGTCTACTGGACACAAGCTAAGGGATCAATTTAACATAAATTTACATTGCATATTGAACCCTAACGTTTTTTGGCAGAATACCATGTTGGGGATGATCAATTAAAAAATTGGAAAAAGCAGTGATCAATGAATTTTCAAAAAACAAGAGCAAACGTTACTGGACACAAGCTAAGGGACCAATCTAGCATAAACTTACATTGCATATTGAACCCCGACGTTTTTTGGCAGCATACAGTGTTGGGGGTAATCAATTAAAAAAATTGGAAAAAGTGGTGAACAATGAATTTTCAAAAACAAGCGCGAGCACTACTGGACACAAGCTAAAGGACCAATTTAGGATAAACTTACATTGCATATTGAACCCCAATGTTTTTTGGCAACATACTGTGTTGGGGGTGATCAATTAAAAATGTGAAAAAGGGGTATTCAATGAATTTTCAAAAAACATGCGCGAACGATACTGGACACAAGCTAAGGGACCAATTTAGCATAAACTTACATTGCAAAAAACCTATTTTGGGTGAATTTTCAACAACAAAAAATTTAGCATTGGTGAAGTCTAGATACATGGATAGATACATATAAATGTCAGAACACGTGAATAACCTACACCCAGCAATAAACCAGTGTTGTGTGTAGTGATGCTTAAAAAGTGCAAGTAACTTTAATAAGATTAAAAATGCAAACAGAAGAGGTACTTACAGGTCCTTTATTCAAATAAATACTGTGGTCTCAATACACACACGTGGCTTTTCGAGCTCCCTTTATCTACTAATAACGCAATGCAATATATGGCTGCTCATTGACCAGAACGAAAAACAGCACCCCTTAGCGGAAGTGGATAGCAACTCTTCCGCCTAAGGGGAATAACTCATGATACACTCCCCGTGAATTACTTTTTGAATTCCTACTATGAATTTAAGAGTTGAGCAAATTACATTATAAATTACATAGAATTAAGTAATTATTGGTGTTGTAAAAGAAATCAGATATTTTTTTTAAAAATCTGTAATGTTTTCCACAGGAGTTGTAACCCTTTTAACACTAAATGAAGCCATGAGTAATTTCATCCAAACTTTCTATCTGATCTTACCACCACCTATCATTGAGGACGCAGGGTTATCAAAAGGACATTATCTTTTTTACATATACATGTAGATTTAAAAAAGAATTAAGATATCACAATTAATTATAAGTCCAATACTGGACAACAGTGTTTCCAATCTCCTTCTATGGTGACCATGATTGCTCTGCCATGACTTACCGGCAAACCTTTCTATCTCATCCCTCCATCTTTTGTCTGGTCTTTTCCTACAGCATTTGTTGTCCCATGGGCACCAATCGGTTAACCTTTTTCTCCATCTATTGGTTTTTCTTCTTGCTAAGTGTCCAGGCCATCTCCATTTTTGTCGCTTAATGATTTGTATAATATCCTTCACCCTGGTCCGCCCTCGGATCCACGTTGATCTTTTTCTATCTCTTAGAGTTATTCCTAGCATTGCTCTTTCCATGGCTTTCTGTGCAATTCTGAGTTGGTTCTTAGTTTGTTTTGTCAGTTTCCATGTTTCCTATCTTCATGTCATAACTGGTATTATGCATTCATTGTATATTTTACATTTTAAGCATATTGGCAAGGTGCTTTTCAATATGTCTTTATCCATACCAAATGCTCATTTTATTTCGCTTTCATGGTCGTTCTCTAACTTTATTAGCTGACCTAGGTAAACATATTCTTCAACATTGTCTACAGCCTCACCCTCTATTCTTATCTGTTTTGGAACTTTATTGTTGAACATTACTTTTGTCTTTGTTCTGTTCATCTTTAACACTACTTTTTCACTGTCCCTATTTAGATCACTCAATATGTTTTGTAACTCATCTGATATTTCTAATGTCATTGAAACATTTTCAGTGAATCTTAAATGGTTCAAATATTCTCTGTCTATGTTTATCCCATTCTTTCCCAGTCAGTTTTCATAAGTCTGGTGGTATCGCAAGGTACTCCTGGAGCGCTCTGAGTTAGTGGTAATGATACCTCAAAACCATGTCTGACCCGAGAGTCATCATCTTATGAAGGCTTTGTTGTTTTTAGAAGCAGCGTGTGTATGAAATTATATATATACATACACAGTGGCACATCTACTATTAAACTAATAAAGCTTAAGCTTCAGGGTCCCTAATCCCAGAGGGGCCCCAGAAGCAACCTTTTTTTTTAATGAGTGAATTTTTCAACAAAATCGGTGCAGTTTTTGTACAGATCAAGCACAGAGATAAGTGATTGGTCACTAAGCGAAATAATATCTAAGCCAATGTGCTTCTTGCTGGTAGCAACGTTCCGTTTATGGCCGTTCGGATGCACTGTTGAGATACATCCTACGTTCAACATGATCACACCCGTGTTCTCCTTACAAATTGTCGCTGATTGCGAAGTGGCCACCATTTTTTTGTCACTGGTTGCGAAGGGGTCCCCCATAACAGATCAAGCTTCAGGGCCCCTAAAATGTAAATCCACCATTGTACATACAAACACAGAAACACAAAAATCATTTGAAAACACCTGATATATTAAGTTATGTTATTCTTACTTGATACCAAAATATTCAACAAAATGTTTTTAACATAAAAATGAATTGAAAAGAAATATATGTATGTATGTGTGTGCAGTTAGCTGACAATATATAAAGTTATTATGTCAATCAAAGTCATTTTGTATTTTTTACAGTATTAATTTTATCTCACCCTAATGTTGTTATCTTTTGAATTTCCTTATTAATAATAAACAACTAAATGCTGCCCTGGATAGCCTAATAGTACAGGGCCAATTGTTCAATGTAGGCATCCGTGGGAACATTTTGTTAAAGTTTGAAACTATGCATTTTTGGAAAGCTTATCTAATGTAGATTGAGAATAAATATGGTTACAATTTTTTTATCCCATCTTGATCACGTGACTAGTGTGTATTTTACAGACTGGTCTATAAATTACTAGAAATGCTTTTATCTCAGCAACCAAAGGTGCAATGGACATGAAACTTGGTATAACAGTATTTATATACAAGAGAACATTATTTGTACCATAATAAATCAAGTCGCATGACTAGTGCATATTTTACAGACCAGAATTTAGGTAATTTACAGTTTCTCTTCTTTCAGTTGTACAACCTTATCATCGATCATTATTTTGAATGACTTTGCTGTTTCAGAAAATGTAGGCAATTTTTTCTTCATCAATGGGTCCCAAACAGCTTTTGCTCCTTCTAATCTTTCTGATTTGAATGTATTATCCATGTCTCTTCGGACTTGTAAGCTTGGTTTTATGACAGATATTAACAGATTAAAAATGCAAACAGAAGATAATATACTTACAGGTCCTTTATTCAAATATTCACAATTACCACAGTCACAATACACACCCTTATCTACTAATAACCCAATGCCAATATGGCTGCTTGTTTACCAGAACATAAAACAGTGCCCCCTAGTAAAAGTCTTCTGCCTAAGGGGAATAACTCATGATACTTACTTAACACAACTTCTTTATGTGAGAGAAACAGATTTGCATTGTATACTGGTAAAACAACCTTTGTCCCAATGTTAAAGACATCTGAGGAGAAACCAAAGTTAACGTTGTGATTATTGTAGACATCAATCAATTTATTCATATTATTTGTGTATCGCATATTAGTTGAACCGTGAAGCTGATTGCAATGGTCTTTTCTTTCAATCTTCTGGATACCAAATTCATTGAAAAATATTTCTGTGATCTTATTTAAGATCAGCGAAACAAGGAAATGATTTTCAAGTGTCTGAGTTTTATTAACAATGCCAGGAATTCTGCCCAAAACTTTAATTTCTTGTTTCCTTGCTCTTATGAATGATCGGTTCTGAGGGCTGAAAATGGTGCTTGAGTTTTCTTCCATCAGGAAATCCAAAGATTTAACATCATTTAACAAAGAATACATTCCAGACAACTAAACTGGAGTAAGAGGTGCATAATGAATCTGATTATAGGTGAAAAAACAAACTTTGTGAACATATCTAGAGAGGCCAAGTGCAATTCCCAGAATCCTTGGCGAGTGGTTCTTATGAACAACAACATCATTTTCACTAAACACACTAAACTTCCATTGATTCGCCAATGTTGTACCAAACTCTTCCATGGCGGAAAATAGGTTCAAATCACCAAGTTCATAGATCAATCGATTCATCTTCCACCCATCACGTGATCAAGATGGGATAAAAAAATTGTTTTTTTCTACTTTGTGCAATGTACCCCAAGGTATTTGACAAATAATGCAATCTTTCTTTTCAAATGGAAGAGTTTCAAATCATTGTGAACGTCAGGTCACATCATGATAGAGAGGATTACCTGTATCTAGATCAGTAAATTACCAAAAGGGCCACGTGTCTTGATTCATTATGGTACGAATAATGTTCACTTTGATATGTGGCTTCCACATAAATTAAGCAAAAAAAAAACCTACTGGACTGTTTTTCCACCTGTAATTTGTTACTTAAAAGTAACAATTTTTTTGTTTCTAAACAAATTGTGACAGGCAATGAAAACGGATACTTTACAAAAATGTGGGATGCAAGATATAGAGAGGCAAGTTAAATGAACCACCATGCTACAGGACGGTTTTCATTGAAAGAAAGTGATGCTGTGTATATGGTTGGATTGGAAGGGAGTCGTCTACTATCAGAATTCCTTCCAGATAACCAAACAATTAATTTGAACAGGTAAAAGTAAAACATTCCATCTCTTAAGAGACAACTCCCAATGGAGTATGGAGCCTGGTGACAAAGACCCAGTTTCTGTTGCATGCATCAGCTTAGTGATCCTTGCAAGTTTCAAGTCTGGTCAAGACCAGGACTTTATTCCTTTTCACTCTTTATATCTTTCTCCCTCAGTTCAGTTTCAGTTTCTAATGCAACAGTTTTTTCTAAAAATCCCTTTCGTCCCGGAATCATCCCAGGTAAGATATCTCTTCATCCCAAACAAATTTTATACCGTCCCTGGGACAACATTAATTTTGAGCCCTGGTTGACTTATCACCAGGACCTTACTCTTACAAGTTATTATGACCACCCCCTTGGCAGGATGCAAGTCCAACAAAGGGATACTTCCACCCGAATCACACAGCTTAGAGTGTACTCAATTAGCTGCTGAGTGCACAGGGAAATTCGTCCTAATGAAGAGTTTTCCACACTCTTCGCTCATACCGGGAATCAAACCCAGGATCTTCTGTGTGTGAGGCAGATGTGCTAACCATTACACTATCTGAGCGTACTGTTCCCAATTAGACCAATTGGAGGCAGCAATTGACAAAAAGTGTCCAGAATTAGTTAAGAGAAAGGGTGTAGTATTCCATCAGGATTATTTACGCTGCACATTTTTTTGGTGACAGCTTAGCTGGGAAGTTTTCACTCAGCCGCCATATTCACCAGATATTGCTCTGAAAGAGATTGCCATTTCTTCCGATCTTCAGAGAATTCTTTTAATGAAAAAAAAATTCAATTTCCTGGAAGACTTCAAAAGGAACCCAGAGCAGTTGCTTGCTCAAGAAAGATAAAATGTTCTGGGAATGGAATTATGAATTTGTCTCAAAGATGGCAGCAGATAGCAGAACAAAACGGTAAATATGTTCTATGATGAATTTTGTTAGACAATCATTGAATGTGATTGGTTTAGACTAATTCCCTCATCTTCATTTGCTTGTTTGTTTTTTACAACGTTTCAGCTGCGTACCCTCCCTCAAAATAAGAATTGACAACATTGTCAGAAGGTGACACTCAAGGAAGGCCATCTGAAGAAGAAACACAGCTGAAATGGTGTGAAAAAAAAACAAAACCAGACAAAGATGAGGATATTAGTCTGAACAATTGGCATACAATGTAAATATGCTCTTCAAGAAAGTTAATATTGAAAATAAATAAATTGTCTTTTATTTTTCCTTAATTAACTGAACAAGCTTTTTGGTCACCCAATAGATGAACATTAAATTAGAAACCGTCAACTAAAGCTGTCAACATAGGTTTCTTCAGTTTTTAAGTTGGTCTGGCTGGCTGGCTGGCTGGCTGGCTGGCTATGTATGTATGTATGTATGTATGTATGTATGTATGTATGTATCATGCAGACAGGTTGCACCAATGGAGCTAGAGAGCTGAAAATTTCAACATTTACAAAACATGCTAAACAATCTAAATAGGGAAAGTAAAAAAATAGGCTTAAAGATGAACAGAATATAGACAAAAGTAATGTTCAATGATAAATCATAAATATAGAAGAGGTAGATGAATACATCTACCTAGGTCACGATGCATAATGATAGGTTGGATAGCATTTGGTATGAATAGAGACATTCTGAAGAGCACTTTGCCTATGTGCCTAAAACGTAAAGTATACAACAGCTGCATAATACCAGCCATGACTTATGGATGCGAAACATGGAAATTAACAAAACAAGCTGAAAACCAATTCAGAATAGCACATAGAGCCATGGAAAGAGCAATGCTAGGAATAACTCCAAGATATAGAAAAAGATCATGGATCAGAGAAAGGACTAGAGTGAAGGATATTATACAACTAAGGAGCAAAAATGGAGATGGGCTGGCCACCTAGCAAGAAGAGATGACAATAGATGGGGGGAAAGATTGGTGCCCATGGGAAAGTAAACAAAGTAGGAAAAGACCAGATACAAGATGGTGGGACGAGATAGAAAGGTTTGCTGGTAAGACTTGGCAGAGATTAGCACAAGATAGGTCGTCATGGAAGAAGTTGGGAAAGGCCTTTGTCCAGCAGTGGCCTTATAATGGCTGATGATGATGATGTCAAGAATAAACATATTTTTTGTTTTTTTGAAAATCCCCTCCCCTAAATAGATTTCTGGTGGAGGGTTCAATTTGCAATGTAAGTTTATGCTAAATTGATCCAGCAGCATTCACACTTGGTTTTTGAAAATTCAGACTTTTTTAGTGATCACTGTCCAGCAAATTGTGAGAGAAGTAACTTATTCATTGATCACCCATTTTCCAATTTTTAATTGATCACCCCCAGTATGGCATGCTGCCAAAAGACGTTGGTCACATGACGGTTTCTATTGGGTGACTAACCAGATTTGTATATATTTGTTTTAAATAAAAAGATATTTATCAATATTTTTTAGGCTTGAAATTATCAAACTATCAAAAATCATTTGACATAATGCAGTGGTTCCCATAGTTTTCAAATCATGGTGCCCTCAGTGTAAAAGGATTTTTTCACATCGTCAGAAAAGTCAGAAAATAAACTTTTTAATTTGTATTATTAACTTACTCGGTTATGGTACTTTTGTCCCAACAATATCTCCAAAAGTTCTCATGGAATTTCAATGACATTTTGTTGAATGGTGGGCCATTGGCTATGGAAGAATTGATGAAATTTTGAGGTGGATCTTCTTTTGATTGAGAGGGGAAAAAATCCCTGGATCCACCCCAAAATTTCATCAATCTTCCTTAGCCCATGGCCAAGTATTTGTCAAAATGTCATTGAAATTCATTGAGAGCTTTTGGAGATATTGTTGGGACAAAAGTGATTTAGACAAAAATGCTGTACCCCACTTACTCATATTAAATAAACTTATTACTTTTATTTAAACACTTAGTTTGCCTTAATATATGTAAGCTTGGTTTAATGACAGATATTAACAGATTGAAAATGCAACAAAATATTATGTACTTACAGAGATCCTTTATTCAAATATTTGCAAAGACTGCGGTCACGATACACACACGTGTGTCCTGGAGCTCTCTCATCTACTAATAACACAATGCAATAATGGCTGCTTGTTGACCAGAACGTAAAACAGCGCCCCCTAGCAGAAGTGCACAGGAACTCTTCTGCCAAAGGGGAATAACTCATGATACTTAATATATTCATCACACATCTATTCAGTAGATTCAATCTTCAATGAGGCTGCAGAGAATCTGTGGTTATTCATATACAACTAGAATGTTCAACACAGTTCTAGAACAATCCAGAATATAAACCATGTTCATTGACTGAGTGCCATCTAGAGTTAAGTTCAACAGTAGATAGAAAGAGTGATTCGAGATGTGCCAGTTAGATATTGCTTTCTATCATTTTGACCATGTATCGAATTACAATTAGCTGTAATTATTAAAATGTTGGAATACCATGCAGTGCCCCTCGGAGCTTACTGCGGTGCTGTGGCGCACACTTTGGGAAAGCTGACATAAAGTGCATTTATCATGAGTAAGTGATACAGGGTTTTAAAAAGTATCAGATTTAAATAAGCAGTGCTATCAGTTGGTAAGTATAGTCATCTTGTTTACCACTGTTTTATATGCATTTGCCTAATGATTTCTGTAAGAACTGAATCTATAGTTATTGATAAGTAGTTTGGGGTCCAAGAAAGACAACCACATTATAAATGAACTGCGGATAATCAAAAGTCAATTACGAGTTCACTGGTGAATGAAGCTGTTGTTTTCATCACGAAATTATAAACCAATGTGTATTCATATGTTATTTGATTACAAATGAAAGAAATTTTATATTTTAGTCAAATTAAGTCTTTTGATGAAATTCTGTTTTTATTTCTCGGTTTTCTGGATGAGTGGGTGATAATATAATATTGGAAAGCATTTGGTATGAATAGAGTCATTCTGAAGAGCACCTTGCCAATGAGCTTAAATTGTACAAGCCATGACAAAACGAGCTGATAACCAACTTAGAATAGCACAGAGAGCCATGGAAAGCGCAATACTAGTAATAACTCTAGATAGAAAAATATCAGAGGGAGGACTAGAGTGAAAGATATTATACAATTAATT
>VCCN01003796.1:1161627-1174021 GCA_006491835.1 Architeuthis dux | reverse complement strand
ATCCAGGAATTCTTTTTGATTGAGAGATATTTTCATGGTTTTTTTTTCAAACATATATGTAGAATTATTATTATTCAAATGATATATGCCCTTATGAACTCTCTGCTCTTATTAACATCTGATATTTAGATGCTTTGATTTTAGAACTTGTCTTTATGAATATGATTCATGGGCCCAGGAGTTTCAGCTATGTAGCACCCAGACCAGACCAGATAATTACCCTATGGTATCCGGAACATACATACATTAGCAGGCTTTAAATCAAAAATAAAAACTTTCTTGTTTCAAGACTTTCATAATTATATGAACTCAGTAAATAAATACACTTCGTAACTGTAGCTCCTGCCCTGTGTTTTGTAAAAAAACTTTATTGACAAGTTGCACTTTCTTCTTACTCTTCTTTAATAGGCCTTAGATTTTTATTGCAATTGATTGCACATGTTTTCAAGCGCTTTTGTCCAGTGGGGACTTAAGTATTGAGGTTTCCGAGAAAGGGCGCTTTCTATCAATGGATTTTTTTTTTTTTATGCTCATGACTGTCCACATGATATCTCCAAAAGTTCCCAATAAATTTTGTGGAAGGAAGGGTGGAAAATGGGCTAAGAAGTGATTACATTTTTGGGCGGATCCATGCAAATTACCTCCCCTCTGTCATAGTTATATGTCCATACCACATAATATTTCCAAAAGTTAGATGTGAGTCCATACGATAGCTCCAAAGAGTTTCATTCATGAATAATTTGAAATTTTGCAAGTTTTCTGCAGTGGGGTGTAGACTTTTGCAAGCCACTATAGACAAGCTTGCTAACCTTCACTCCACACCAGGCACAAGAGGCTGAACCTCAACCTCCAGACTTGCTCAATTTTCAAATTCGACACTATTCCAATGCCTGTGTTGGGTAAGTCTCTGAGATAAAGTTTAGATTATCTCTGCTGCTTCTTGCCAAATCTGGCAACCCCGTTCCTAGCCTTGCCTTTAATTAAAAGTGCTTCTCCCAGCAGAGATTAAACAAACATCTTTCCTATATCCATTCCGATCGCTTTGCAGCCTTTTGGCTAAGATCAAAGTGTAGTATCTGTGACAGGGATTTGAGATGCTCCCCCCTCAAGTCTCTAGTCACGGGGACATGGGATCCCTCCCTCTACTGAATTCGACACTAAATGATCCACCAAGGGTCGATGTGCTGTTAAACAAAACAATCAATCAATCATATATCCATTCCATTTCAAGTAACCACGAATGGAAAACCTGCGAATGGCAAGGAGGGGGGGGATAACTGTATTATTAATTTTTATGATAACTATTTACCTTTATCTGAAGTTCTCAGAGGAGTTGCCTTACAAAGCAACAGAAAGATTGAAGATGAAGGTAAATAGTAGTCATAAAAATGAATCATAATGAAAGTAAAAGTTATTTTGAATTCTAAAACAATCAAAGATTTCAAGAAGACTTAATAATATGTTCAGCAATGGTTAGACAATATTTGATTGCTTGCTTGAATATTTGATAAGAAAAACATTTATGCTCATGGGTGTCCGTTGTACAGGCCTTCCCATCAAGGACGAGGGGTTTGAAAGTTGGAATAGTCAATAAACGATAATGGTGCAATGCTATTGTTTTATGTAACCCCAACTTAATGTTCCTATATAAAAAGATTGTGTTATTATTTGCTGGTGGAATAATCTATCATTCAAGTATAAAACTTACTTTCATCACCCATCATCCCTTTCTGGATAATGATGATCTCTGCCTATTTCTCACTGCTTCTAATGGTAATAAGCATTTTATCATGTACTATTTGCCGTCAACTTTGAAATAACACAGTATAACGCATACACTCCAGGGTCTTCAATTCACTTTATTTACACTCAAAC
Organism: Architeuthis dux; assembly: GCA_006491835.1. Lineage (NCBI taxonomy): Eukaryota > Metazoa > Mollusca > Cephalopoda > Oegopsida > Architeuthidae > Architeuthis > Architeuthis dux. The sequence continues at coordinate 1,172,146 of VCCN01003796.1, read as the reverse complement.
TCAGGCAACTATTTGCAAGGACGCCTACCATTAAAACCATTTGAACACAGTTATGGCGATGAAGTGGAAATGGACTCATCCGAGGAAAAGCCGAGCGAAACAGGTTGCTGACATATATAGATGAAGTAGAGATTCAGTGACCTGTATGTTGAGCGTGAGCAACCCTGATGTGGCGAGTTTCTGGTGATAAAAGGACAGACTGCGACGGCTCAGCAGTTCACTCTTGTTTCACCACTTGAAGCCACACTTGAATCGTGTTTGGGACTTATACTGTGAATGACGTTGTAGCCGCTCGGATAACTTACCAGTGATAAGCGAGAAAAGTGCCCTTTGAAGGAATCGTTCCAGTGTTGTAGCATTGATGTGCTGTTGGACTCATTGCATCAAAACTGTGTCAGTGTTTTTCCCCTTCCCATTTCTACTACATCAAAAATATCAGAAAGAGGACTCCCGAAATGGGAGAGTTCCACTACTGATCATTAACAAAGAAAGTTAACAGAGTTATCTTTCTTTGTAAAAAACAAAAAAAAATGTTTTTTCTAGACATATAGGATATTTTTTTAAAAATGTTTTTTCTAGACATATATGAGTAAATATTGAAATCTTCAGTCTTCTAGCTCCATTGGTATGGCCTGTACATGTGATACATACATCCATAGCCAGCCCAGCTCAAAAACCGAAGAAACCTATGTTGACAGTTTTGGTTGATGGTTTCTAATATATAGTTTCTATAGTATTTTTGTTTTATTTCCAATAAAATTCAATGGAAAGTAAATGTTTTTGTTTAACAGAGTTATCTTTCTTTGTATATGATATATTAACATATTGACACTAGCTGGGGTACCTGGCGTTACTCGTGGTGGGGGGGGGATCCAAATCTAACAACACTGGAAAGTAAATGATACTTTATAGAGATTTCATGAATCATGTGGTAATTCTGTTCACATTTACATATGACAAAAAATTCTGCACATTTTCTATTCACCATGTTCACACTTGGTCTTTTCAAACTTTACAATTGTATTTTTTCAGCTCAAACAGCATTTATATATAAAGAGAAAGAAAAATATCAGTTTTGTTATTATATATTATTATTATATCTAATATATCTGTAAGAATTTTACATACAAAGCCAGTTTCAAATAACATTACAGGCCACTAAGGTCATTTACCATTTAGAAAAGGCATTTGTATAGGAAGTATTTTACAGTATATTTTTAGATTACCCTGTTTTTGGACATATATTTTGTACCTAAATTCATTTAATAAAGCAGGAATGTGACTTTCACACAGAATTGAGATACAATTTAGAAAACTCCATGCTTGAAAGAGTAACTGCATTATTTTCCCATTGAATTTTATTGGAAATAAAACTAAAATACTATACAAACTATATATTAGAAACCATCGATGAAAACTGTCAACATAGGTTTCTTCAGTTTTTGAGCTGGGCTGGCTATGTATGTATCACATGTACAGGCCACACCAATGGAGCTAGAGGGCTGAAGATTTCAACATTTACTCCTATATGTCTAGAAAAATTTTTTGAAAATTCCATCCCCATAACAGGTTTTTAGTGGGGTGTTCAATTTGCAATGCAAGTTTATGCTAAATTGATCCCTTAGTTTGTCATACTTGTTTTTTGGAAAATTCAGACTTTTTTAGTGATCACTGTCCAACAAAAAGTGAGAGAAGTAACTTATTCATTGATCACCCCTTTTTCAAATTTTTAATTGATCACCTCCAACACGGCATGCTGCCAAAAGACATCTGTCGTATGACAGCTTCTATTGAGTCACTAAGCAGACCTGTTATTATATTTGAATATATCATACTTGCTTAATAATAAAATTATTTATAAAAAATCAGTAAATAATCGCATTTAAATTTCAATGATAAAATCTTTGTCCCAATCTTTAAATCAAATCTGGTGTATGACTTTTGCGTACGAGGAACTTATACCTGTTCAATTACAATAAATCATTCCCCACACAGTTCCAAAAATAAATCATTTCCATAATATAATAAGAATATTACATATATATCTTAACATTAAGTTGGTTACTGAAATAAAGCATATATTTTTAGTTTTAAGTTATTTGGCTGACTCTATGAAAAATAATGATTTATTCAACAAGAAATAATACAAGAATGATGAGTGGAGCAATTGAGGAGAACTTCCTGGATCTTAATGATTACTAATCTAAAAAAGAAATACACTTTTGATTGGAGTTGTTCCAATTTCATTTACATGCAGGGATGTTGCCATGGTACAGCAGCAGTGCACATAACTGCAGTATCATTGATTGAAACTTAAAACCAGAGAAGACTCAAGTTTTAATAATATGGCAGACAACCCACATCCCACAAAGAGGATTATTTAATATCTTGATTTCAGTTCTATCTTATCTGCAGGCTTAGGGTCTGTTAATAACATGGAAAAAGGAGAGAAAAAGACACTGAAAGTTTTATTATTCATTTTCATTAGATGAAGTATTATAAATCATTACAGTTCTTGCCATTTGCGAGGTTAGGGGTGCCGGTTGGTGATGTGGGTGTAGAAGGGGGCAAATGCACTAAATCGGTGAATAATTTTTGGTGATCCCCTCAAAAATAAACAAACATTTTACCATTCCCAAATTGTAAATGTACAAATAAACAGTAAAGCATACAGTAAAATAATATACAGTTAATTAACAAAAAACATAAATTTCATAAAACTACAGTACAGTGAATTGGAAAAAACCCATTTAATGTCTAAAATACCATTCGATTCACTTTATACGTATGTGAGGATAGATAAAGTACAGTATCTACTTCCAATTATACGCTACCGTACCTGACAAAATGATTTGTATGTAATTAAACAAAAAATAATCAAAATTTATTTTTTTATCCAAGAAGCATAAACATTGATAATGACAAAATTTTAAAAAACTATTAAAACAAATATATTCTGAATATACCCTTTTGCCCACCACCACCCCTTGGAATATACGCTTTGCCCTCACCCACAGAAAAGTAGCATGGGACGCCCATATTTACACATTATAACCTAAAAGATTTAAGTGAAAATAAAGGTTTTTGCACCAAGTATACTTTGCAAATGATGTTTCTTTCTAAACCCACACATGTTTTCATTAATAGACTGTAGAAAGTAAAAGGTTTTAAAGTGAAAAGGGTTTTCTATTTACATTATAATGCTAATGTAGAACTTTTCCGTCCAGTCTACATATATATATATCTTTTCATTTTATATCTATACTAATATTTGAGCATTCTGTTTGTTTGTTTATTTGTTTGTCTGTGACTCTTCTCCGCAAAAGCTACAGGTCCTATCGACCTAATATTCTGCATGTACACTGAGAAGAGATCAACCTTCCACATGATTTCTTTTTATGAGTTGTTGGCCACCATTTGGCACCAAGGATGGTGAAATTTAGCCTACGGGTACATCTTCTCACGGCAAAGATCTTAATCTGTATGATGTTATATATAATTCTTTAAAAGGTCAGAAGTCAAGGGTACTGATGTCAATGCTAATGATGTCCCTCTACTTCTCAGTAAAGACACCATGAAAAAGGCAAATGCTGTGATAAATTTTCAAAAAGATAATGTCTTGATGTTTGGCAAAGAAATAAATCTCAATTTCACATCTTCAGGCCATCACGCAGTCCCCATCAATGGAAACTCTAGAGCACTTCTCTAACCTTCATAAAATCAAGCAAACAGATGATGCAGAGAAGAAGAAGTTATGTATGAAGATTCATAAACAATTCAGTTATGCAAAGTGGAATTAGACTGAAGAAACTTCGATGATAAAGCAACACTGAAAACAATTGAAACAATTCACAATGATTGCTTGATATGTGTAAAATATAAGAAACCTCCTCCTAAACTGATCGTATGTGTTCCCCTGTCTAAAGAATTTAATGAATCAATCACCATGGATTTAAAAGAGCTAGACGGAAACTTGATTCTACGCATGATTGACCATGCCACCCGATTCAGTGCTGCATGCATTATCACATAAAAAAAAGAGATATTGGGATTTCAGCAGTTCGACATGTATGGTCTCAATTTTCAGTCCACTGAAAAGAATACTCATTGACACTGGGAAAGAATTTTCCAATGATGGTTTTCGAGAGATGGGAGAGAAGTTGAATACATGCATAGCTAACACGGCAGTTGAATCACCCTAGAGCAATGGTATAAACACGCGCCACAATAGCATACCGACTGATATGGTGATTAAAGTAAAGGAAGACACAAAATGTTCACTAAACGATACATTGGCATGGACAGTCTCTGCAAGAAACACTTTAGCTAATGTGCACGGTTATTCTCCAAATCAGCTTGTGTTTGGTAAGAATCCCAATTTCCCATCTGTTCACCATGATAAATTGCCTGCTCTTGACAACAGTTCGAAATCCGAAGTTCTTCTAAACAATCTAAATGCACGTCACTCAGCTTGTCAAGCCTTTATTTCAGCTGAGTCCAATGAAAGAATTAGACAGGCATTGAGAGCAAAAACAAGAAACTTCACTTCACAAATATTCCGTAACAGTGATTCAGTATATTATAAGAGAGATGGAGTGCCAGCATGGAAGGGACATGGTTTAGTGTATGTGTGGGTTCACCCCAGCCGTCAAATGCATGAGAACGCTAACTTCAGATCAAAAACTGACATAGATGCTGAGAATCCACCAAAAACGAAAGAAATGTTTTCAAGTTTAAGGACTTCTATAGTTGAAGAAATGATCAATGATAAGGATGTAGTTGACGAATCATCAGAGGATAATGAAACATAATGAACAATTAATTAATGAATAATGAACACCCCAACAGACCTGAAGTCATTCAAGATTCTACAAACTGTGCTTTTATGCAAAGATCAAGTTCTGAAGATGCACAAATTTCCTGTGAAACCCTCTATCCAGGCAGCAAATTCCCTAACAACAAGCAACACATTCTAGTAAGAACAATAAATGACAACTGGGCTGAATACACAATAATTTCTCTGGCAGGAAAAGAAACAATATGCAAACTGGGTAAATGTTCATGACAAAGATTCTGATAAAACCTTAAGCCTCAACTGGAGGGAAACTGTCAAGGACTGGAAAGAGATCAAACCTGAAGAAGTTTTGATTGCCTACTCACATTCTCCAGGAACGTTGGATGCGATGTTCAAAGTGAAAACAAAATGGATTCTTGATGAAGCCATTATCAAAGGCATGATGGTAAAAGAGACTTGTTCCTCCCTTTAAAGGGTCAAAAGTGAAAGGAGACATTTTTCCTCCCTTTAAGGGGTCAAAAGTGAAAAGAAACTTTTTTCTCCTTGAAGGGGTCAAAAGTAAAGGGAGACTTTGTTTCCCTCCTTTAAGGGGTCAAAATTGAAAGGAAACCTTTTTTACAAGTCTGAAATCTTTAGTCATTTTTTTTTTACTCCTTTACTCTTACTCCTCTACCCGGTGTAGACGAGTACTTCAGCTAGTTTAAAATATTCTGCTGGTCTTGATTGTACCAGCACAAAACAGAAGCTCTTCTGATGCCTGCAGTTATATCGAGTGATCAAATAATTATGTACATACTAGTGCACCAGTGTCATAAACAATGACAACAGTTTTATTGATTACAGAGAATGGTGCAGGGTGCACGCATTCAAAACCATGGGTTAAAACATTTATCACCTAAAGATTTGCACTAAACATATTACCAATAATTTGTAAATGTGATAGTGCATGCTACCTGACAAAAATGATGAGTCACAACAATATATAAATATATAGTCATTTGTGCCATTGAAAAATGACAGCTTTTTTTACTTATAAAATATTTTACTTATCCACTGAACGGTTTAAGGATAGTTATAAAAATTTAATTAAAATTTATGATACTATACTAAAAGATATTACAATATTATTTACAAAAAATTGAAAATTAGGAGATATATCTTACACTGAAAGATTAAAACAACTTAATCTAGAGACCCTTGAATACAGAAGAAAACGTGCTTCCCTACTAGAAGTCTATAGAATCCAGACCAACATACATAGAGTGGTTACTGACGTTCATTGCTCAAAACGCCCTGATAAGAAAATGCTGACTTCATCTATATGCAGTAAAACCAGAGGACACAGCCATAAACTATAAATTCAGACCTCCACTGGTGTTAGAAAAAAATTCTTCTCAGCAAGAATGGCAAACGCATGGAACAGTCTTAGTGAAAAGACGATCACCTCCAAGAACATCAGTATTTAAAAAAATAATCTTTATTCTGATATTGGACATACCAAATTTAACTACCATTTTTCTTATTAGTTTAATCCCAGCCCAAATACACTGAAGCTGGCTTAATGACGCAATTAACTTCTGTCAAAAAGCCTATTTCAAGTATAAAGATTTACATGTAATTATCATTATTCCAGAGGTTCTTTTATCACAATATTCATTGTAAAATGTAAAATTAAGATTTCCATAAAGATTTCTTTGTAAACAAATAAATAAATAAATAAATAAACAAACAAATACAGGTGAATCTAATGCCATGATTAAAAGAAATAATGTTTAACAACTGACCATGTTATTTTCTATAGTTTTGAGAAGGGTCATTAACATTCAAATAGTTATTTTCTATAGTTTTGAGAAGGGTCATTAACATTCAAATAGTTATTTTCTATAATTTTGAAAAGGGTCATTAACATTCAAATAGTTCTTCAGATGATTGAACTCCTTGTTGTTTGTGTTGTTAACACAATGTTTCTCTAGATATGGAGAGGGAAAGGCAACAACTTTCCTCTCAGGGAGGAAGTCCAGATTATTGACAGAGAACGCTGTTGGAAACAGAAAAATCAAAGAGGCAGCACATATCAACATATCGACTGAATGTATTAGTCAAACAAGTACGGAGTTCAACATGATGTGGCTTCCACTGTTTACCCTATCATATTCGGATATAACACTTGAGGAAGGCCGAAGAATGGATCAGGCGAAACGTTGTGTTAACAACACAAACAATAAGAAAATGTTCAATCATCCGAAGAACTATTTGAACTGACCATGTTGTTTTGACAGGAAGTGGAACAAGTCAAGGGAGGTAACTCTAATTTACAAAAAAGCGTGACAGAAAACAAATAAATAAAAACACATCGGTAACTAGCATTCCAAGGGAAATTATCAATCACTGCCACCCATATATGCTGTGTTGGAGGTGATCAATTAAAAAATTGGAAAAAGGGGTGATCAATGAATAAGCTATTTCTCTTGCCTTTTGTTGGGCTGTGATCATTAAAAAAGGTCTGAATTTTCAAAAAACAAGCGGGCACAAACTAGTGACCAATTTAGCATAAACTTATATTGAACCCCCTCCCCCCACTAAAAACCTATTTTGGAGAGGAATTTTCAAAAAACGAAAAAAATGTTTTTCTTAATCATTGAGGGGAGAGTGTGTGCAAAATTTCTGCTATGAACGATTAGGGCTGGGCGGAGTCCAGATAGATAGATAGATAGATAGATAGATACATATAAATGTCAGAACACATGATTAACCTAAACCCAGCAACAGTGTTTAAACCAGTCTGTTGTGGGTAGCAGTGATTATTATTTTGCTTTTGTGGTATCTCTGGTTTCCTTTTTACAAAGAGACTTTTATACAGAGGAATAAAAACAAAGAAAAGCAAAGGATTTAAGGAGGATGCTTGGATATTGTAATAGGTCTTTTCACATTAAAAGTTGTTATCCTAATGTTTCCAGAGAAATTTTATGCAGCCAGGGGGATTGAGACATTCAAAATAATTAATGGAATTTCTAAATATGGTACACCATTCTTTAATATCTCTCCTCAAAATGGAAATCTATTGACAAGACAGATTGCAAAAACTAAATCTACTAAACAATTAGATTTTTTTCTTATAGAATAATATATTTTTGGAATAAGTTGCCTAGCATCTTAAAGATGGCAATAGTGTACAAAGTTTTTAAAATAATTTAGATAATTTTAAAAATGGAGAAAACATGAGATTACAAAGACATTTTTTGAATCAGTCAGATGAGATTTTCAAGAGAGTCTGATCTGTGAATTGTACTAAAATGCAGATGTTGTTTGTTTTATGTACATTTGAATATGTTTTTTATGAATTTGTTTAGAAGTTGATGTGTAAATATTTCTATAGTTGGAGATGCCCAAAGAGGCATAATAAAATAATAATAATAATTTTACATTAGGATTTTTTGAAAATCTGGAACCTCATGAATATTAAACCTTTAGCAGTCTGCATTCTTTTTCACTGAAGTTAAGCAACGTCAAACATGGTCATTACCTAGATGGGTTACTGCCTGGGAATACCAGGTGCTGTAAGACCTCTCCTTGAGATTAAGGGGCTGGACGGGCTTGACGTTTGTCGATGGCCTATGCTCCTCATAGGGCAAAGGGTTTAATGGAATTATATATTAGGATTTCCTGTATTCCCAGATAAAAATCTGCAACCTCATGAATATTAAAGCTTTAGCAGTCTGCATTTCTCTCTCAAGATTTTGTGCATTTTGAAAGCCTGTATCTTGTGCGGTTGTTCTTGTATGACTGAAATAGACATGGCAACATAACTGCAAAATGTAAACATACGATTGTTCAGGGATCAGAGTCTCTTGCAGAGTGCCAAAGGTTAAAGTTATGTGACAGGACAAACTTTTTGCCCGGCTGACAAAGTCGCCTACGGTCTGCTAAAGGTTAATATGCAAATACACAGCAGAAAATTTCTTTTTTTTCCTTTTGGTTTGTGGATGTTTATTTTTCAGGAATTGATCTGGACTCTGGCATTATTGATTTGTTGTATCTGTGTGCCTGGACACTGATCCCACAATGGAGGAAAGCTGACACTTTGATTTGAGGAAAGAGAAAACAAAAAGATTTTTTTGGTCTGGCTAAAAACTAACGGCCATAATTTTATAGTACAGAAGCCTAAAAAGGAATAAAAGATTAAATCGCATTTTCTTTTTATCACTGACTAGAAACTAGCTAATCTCCTGTTGTAAACATTGGAAACAAATAATTTTTATATCAGAATCTTCTACAATCAGTCTTATTACGAATGGCACAAATATTCCTTACAATAAAATTAATTTTTATAAACGTTTTGGGAATTATTTCGTCACATATCGCTTGGTAAATGAAACAGTAGTAGCAGTAATAGTAGTGGGTTAACACAAACACCTATTACCCTTTCTCCTCTCGGGGTATCAGCAGCCTGTCCTGAATGAGATCCTTTTTTTTGTTTAATGAAGTTGAATGGAGTATCAATATGTGAAAAAGAAAACAAATTTCAAACAATTGATTTTTTCTCCCAAAGAATTTTGAAATACTGGAATAGTCTACCATCTTATGTAAAAGTAATTTTTAAAATAATTTAGATAAATTTAGATCATCTGGGATATAAAATAAATTAATAGGGAAATTTTGGGAGTTATCAGATGAGATATATAGAAGAATTTAGGAAACATAAATAAATAAAATGTGCCTGGTAAATGTTTCTCTGTATTGATAAGCTTGTCATTTTTATTACTAGAATTAATGTATTTTATTTTATTAATCACTTCTACCCACAACACTAGTTTATTCTGGGTTTAACATTTATATGTATCTATATATCTTTGCCAAGTCCCAACCGTTCATAGTAGAAATTTGAAATTTGTTTTTTGAAATTCCCCCCTAAATAGGTTTTTAGAGGGGTGTTTAATATGTAATGTAAGTTTGTGCTAAATTGGTCAATAGTTTGTGCCCGTTTGTTTTTTGAAAATTCAGACCATTTTTTTAGTGATCACAAGCCCAAAAAAGGTGAGAGAAGTAACTTATTCATTGATCACCTCTTTTACCAACTTTTTAATTGATCACCACCAACACGGCATATATGGATGGCAGAGATTCATAATTTCCCTTGGAATGCTAGTTTTTATAAAATTTTTATTTCAAGGTTGAATAAGTATTTTTTAATGTAAATTGTACAGAGAGATTCCCTTAGAGGCATTTAATAAAAAATCAAATAAAATCAAAACAAGAAATAAATTTAACTGTTTAAGAAAATATTTTCTTATTTCGGATCAAATATTGATAGGCCTCATGTAGGCCTTCCGCAGGAACTAGCAGGAAACGCACCGTATAGGGCGGATTTTCAGCCAGTACACCAAAGAGTTTTTTCCCTGCCACTAAAGTGCAATGTAAAGTATGAATTACTGTTGTGATACATCAACTGTGTCAGTTGGAAGTGATCGCTTGAGGTGGTCAATAGTCACACGCTGCTTTGTGTTCTCTGTTGTCTTTTGTAGTAGAACAGAGTTTGGTTTCAGGGGAAATAACACTTCTGCAGACTGGAAAGCATGACAATCAAGACAAACAAATATCAGACATAGAGAAACCAATCATCCAAACTACAAAGTGGAAATACTAGAAACCGTCAACCAAAACTGTCAACATCAGCATTTTCAACATCAATATTTTCTATATCAACATTTTCTAGATCAACATTTT
>VCCN01003796.1:1132024-1143010 GCA_006491835.1 Architeuthis dux | reverse complement strand
TATACTTAGTTTTTTTATGCTCATGAGTTTCCTTTGTATTAATTGTTCATTTGTTAGATATTTTTGTTCATTTCTTTGGGTGCAGTGGGGGGTTATGTCATTCTGTATATGAAATTCATGCTAGATGAATCGTCATCTTCTGCAAGATATGACAACATTCTTGCTTCATGTGTCACATGCACTGTTGCCCTTTGATGAATAAACAGGCATGCAGCTTCTGTAAAAGCTTAACAGTCATGTCATACATACTTACTATATAATTCACTCTATTAATTACAGATGTAGATTCAGATTGCTTTTTGTTATCTTCTTTGCATTAGGTTGCTTTCAAATGTTTCCTTATGTATATCTTTAGATGTTAGTGTTTGCTTCAAAACAAAGGTTGAGTATCCTTTATTCATAATGCCTGGGATCAGAGGTGTTTCGGAATTCGGGTTTTTTTCAGATTTTGAAATATTTGCATAAACATGTTCATAAATAATCTTCCAGGGAAATTAAAATGTTTAGTAGAAATGTTTGTGGACCATGTAGGAAAATGTTTGTGGACCATGTAGGAAAATGTTTGTGGACCATGTAGGAAAATTTTAAAAAGTAAGATCAGTGGGAGAGTAAGTGGAATTCAAAATTTAATGTGGATAAGTGTAAAGTAATGTACCTTGGCAGAGGAAATAAAAGTTACACGTACACATTGGGAATCAACCAATGGACCTAGGGAAGGTTTTAAAGTAAAATGTTTCTGGATTTTTGGAAAAAGATTTTATTTGTTTTTTATCCCTCTAGATATTTAAATTAAATGTGATCCAAGAGTTTATTATGTGATGATTTTTCAAATAAGTTATGAATCAATTAATATGTAGTTCAAATCCATGATCTCTTATCTCAGGTAGGAACAAGCAGAATAATATTATAGATTCTATCTGGTCAAAAAATTACGCCTTCTGTAGGAACTAGGTGAAAATCTCAACCTACAGGCAGGTTTTCAGCTAGTAACTATAATAATAGTTAAAATAGAGCATTAGTTAGAGTTTATTAGAAGAGATCATCCTGGGTTTTGTGACAGGTAAATCACTGACTAGGGATACTATTTCTAATAGCTGCTAGCATACAAATACAGTGGTAACTCTCCTAACAAGGACAATCCATTCCATAAAACGTCTTGTTAGATGAAAATTCGTTAAGTGAATAATCAAACCTATGGCATTTCAGTAATTTGTTCCAAATATAAATATCGGATCCCTAAAAGCTTAATAATAACCTTGTAAATAATCTATAATGTTCTAATTATTTTCTAAATAATGTATAAATACAAATAAATATGTAAATAATTTTATTATAATTCACCAAATCACTGTCTGTCTGTCTGTCTGAAAATAAGCGCCCAGATACTAGATATAAATCTAGATAATAGAATCCGGAACAATGTACATAGAGTGGATACTGACGTTCATTGCTCAAAATGCCCTGATAAGAAAATGCTGACTTCAACTATCTGCAGTAAAACCAGAAGACACAGCCATAAACTACAAATTCAGACCTCCAAAAGATTTTGTCTCGGCAAGAGTGGCAAACGCATGGAACAGCCTAAGTGAAAAGACAGTCACATCTGAGAATTTCAATATTTAAAAAAATAATCTTATTAATTTAATCCCAGCCCAACTACACTGAAGCTGGCTTAATGACGCAATTAACTGCTGTCAAAAAATGCCTATTTCAAGTATATTTAAGTATAACTGTAAATGAAATCTAGATGATTCTGGATAATTTTATGAAATTTTGTAGTTTTTATTTCTCACAAACTGAACATATTTTGCTAAGAGATTTTGGGGGCAATTGGGACCCCTCGCTAAGGTCTCACTATGAGAAGTACCACTGTACATAATGAGATAAACAAACGCTTTCTCTTTTTCTTATCACTGTCACCCATGGGGGTAACTGCAGCCTTTTTTGACATTTTCAACAATACCTTTGTACAGATGAGAGAATAAGTAAAAATACAGAGATTAATTCATGTAGGTCTGGCAGTGATAATTTGTTCGATTGGGACTTGTTTTGTCTTTTACTGTCAGTGATGTAAATATAGTTTTAGGTTCTAAAGAGTTACACAAAGATAACCAAGCTTTTACTGTAATCAGAATGAGTAAAATGCCTGTAAAATCGGCCTTGGAGAGAAGAAACTGGCCCAAAAGAATCAATGTATAATAGTAACCACACCTCATCTCAGAAATTCAGAAACAAGTTGCTTATTTAATGTCAAAATGTTATCCCTCAGGGAGGAAGGTGACCAAGTTTTCAATTCTAAGCCAAATTTGAAACAGACTTTCTCTCTGAGGTATTTATGAGCTGTTGAATGTAATTGTATGAGTTTCAAGTTGCATGCTTCTCCCCAAAACCAGTTGCTCAGTGATTGATGTGAGATTTAAAACCATAACATTCCATACAATATTTATAAGCAATGAAACTAAATTCAAAGTTAACTAAAAAACAGGTCTGGTTAGTCACTCAATAGAAACTGTCCAATGTTTTTTGGCAGCATGCTGTGTTGGGGGTGATTAAAAAATTTGAAAAAAGGATGATCAATGAATAAGTTATTTCTCCTGCCCTTTGTTGGGCAGTGAGCACTAAAAAAAGTCTGAATTTTCAAAAAAAAACAAACACAAACAGACACAAACTAAGGGATCAATTTGGCATAAACTTACATAAATTGCTCCCCCACTCCACTAAAAACCTATTGGGTTTGTTAAAAAAACAAAAATCATTGTTTTTTCTAGACATAATAAGGAGTAAATGTTGAAATTTTCAGCCCTTCATGCATGGGAGAGTGGGCATAAAAGGATATATTTGACGAAAGGTTACTCTTTATTGCTGATTGTGCTGTCATTAGGAATCAAAAATTATACAAAAATATTGTTTTGTTTAGTAATAAAAATAATTTATAAATGCTGGAATTATTATTCTTCAGAGATGTGTTTTGGAGTAGATTATTTAGATTACTTATTATTAGAAGAGCAAATGATTCGATTAAATGAGTTTATATACACTTTTTCAAATGCACTCCCTTGCGGATGCCCAGGGCTGAATGGGTTAATAAAAAACCTATTTTCTTTAAAGAAATAATACTGCACAGGATTTTGGCATCTAACTACAATTGAACAAATCTGTGTGTGTATGCACTACGATTACTCAGTCAACACACAAGGCAGTGCAGGTCGAGTGTGAAGTTGTTTTGATCAGCAGTTCTCAAGAAACCTAATAAAAATGAATAAAAAGATTACAGATTATAAATCTTTCTTCATAGTTTCTATTAATTATCTCCCTTGACTTCTGCTCTTTAGAATTATCTAAATTTAGAAATGAAATATCTAAATTGGCAACACTGAAGAGAAGTAAATGAAATACTTTGAAGCCATAGTTTCGTACAACAGACGGAAAATTATTTTACATGACAATTATGGCAGGCTGCTCCACACACCATAAAGTCTGACATCTTCCAAACATGCACCTTTGGAATGGGTACTGCCCTAGTTTTGTCAAATTTCACAAAAAAAGAAAAGCAGAAGGAATATTTATATACAAAACAATTTTTGCAAATGCAGCACAAGGATCAAAAAACTAAAGCAGAAACTCTATAAAAGATCCTATAAGAAAAGTGTGTTTATATCTACAATAAACTATGAAATGAAAATTAATTTCAGTGTTCTGGACATTATAAATGTTAAAATTCTAAAACTAAAAATTTTAAAATCAACGTTTTCATGAACATAGTTCCGTCTTGTGTATGTCTTCTGATGCACATGTTACGGCTGTTTAGGCCATTTTCAACATTTCCTTTATGTTTATATATATTTATATACAGGGCTCTAAGAGAGTAATGCAGCCAGTGCATTGTACCAAGGCCAGGAGGTCCAAAGGGGGCCTGAGAGTTTTTTCGGTAGAACTGTTTATCAAATTTTTAAATCAATATAATATGTCCATTAATAAAATAGGTTGACTATCCTATACTGGCGAGTGAGTATAGTATGGTGTGTTAAAAGGTTTATAGCAATTGAAAACAGGATGGTTAAAGGATGAGGGTGTTTGTGCAGTGTGTGTGTGTTGGGGGATGGGGGCAGCTTATAAAATTCCTCTTGGTTATTATTTTAGGTAGTGGCTTTTTCCATCTAGTTGAGAAATTTTTTATATAAAATAGAAGTGTTTGTAATATTAATAAAAGCATAAACAGAGTATTCAATTCCCAATTTCAAGAAGAAAGTACTAATACCATCTATACCACAAGTAGTGTTGCCAATTTAGCATGTTTCCCTGCTAGATTTAGAGCATTTCTTCTTTTGGCAGTGCAAAAAGCGCTAAATTAGTGCGTTTTCACCTAAAACATTTTAGCCATTACTTGACATTTTCTGGCTATTTTTGACCATTTTTGACCATCATGCATCTTTTTGGTGGTTTTTGGCCATTTTTTCCTATTTAAAAAAATTTAGCGCTTTTTGGCAGTCAAACTAGCGTGAAAATATTTTTTGAGTTGGCAACACTGACCACAAGCCAGGGCTCAAAATTAACAGTGTCCCATCATCCCGGGGATGGTAGGAAATGTGTTTGGTATGGACAGATATCTTCCCTGGGACGCCTCCAGGACAAAGGCAATTTCTTTTTTTTAAACTTTTGCTTTAGCAAATCAGAAACTGAACCTAGTGAAAAGATATAAAGTTTCATACATATACACTGTATATGTATGTAAATGTATACTTTTTCACTTCCCTCTTCCTCTATATATATATTTGTCTGTCTCAGAAACGACCCCTGTGAAAGCAATGGTGGCTGCAAGGCACAGAGACTTCAGTTCAAAACAGGGTTGCTATTTCGGCTATTTTATGGTCAAATTTTGCCTTTTTTGAAAAGCGTTTGGCCATGGACTTTTTGGTTTGGCCACATTTATATTATATGGGACATTTCCTTCAGGATGGTTAAAATTGTTTTTCTGGATGATTCCAGGATGGTGGTGAAAAAAGTTAGTGAGAAGCCCTGCTACAAAAGCATTAGCTTTTATTGAATGAACCATTTTTATTACTTGATCTTCACCGACCCCAGCAAATGAAAATGAAGGACTCATAGATTTTTTTCTTTAGATTTCATTAATCTCATCAGTGACAAGATCCTAATTTATCTCAGAATTGTTGTTTTCCACAAAAGCAGAATCCAGCAGATTTGGATCAATATTGCAGTTATTTTCCTTGTTAGATTCAACGACACTAAAGTTTTTTTAAGGCCTTATCTGGATCGGGCCTTCTCAGCTTGGCTTTGAAAATTGGAACTACAGTCAATAAAGGATAATGGTGCTGTACAATTGTTTTATGCAACACCAACTTGAAGTATCCATATAAAGAGATGGGATTATTCTTTGCTGGTAACAGGGTTGCCACTAAGATATATTTTGAATATATCCTTTTGCCTCCCCCCCGGCAAAAGTGGCACGAGATGCCTATGTATACAGATTAACCCTATCATCTCCATGTAATCACTAATTACTAATACTATCATCTACATTATTATTAAAGAATGTCAATAAAAATTGTCACTAAAACTATCGGTTTCTTTCAATTTTCAAGTTGGTCTGCTGGCTGGCTGGCTGGCTGGCTATGTATGTATCACACATGTAGGCTGCATCAATGGAGCTAGAGGGCTGAAAATTTAAACATTTACTCCTTATTATGTCTAGGAAAAAAATTTTATTTTTGAAAACTTCCCCTCTAAATTGTTTTTTAGTGGAGGGTTCAATTCACAATGTAAATTTATGCTAAATTGATCACTTTTTAGTGATCACCGCCCAACAAAATGTGAGAGAAGTAACTTATTCATTAATCACCTGTTTTCCAATTTTTTAATTGATCATCCTGAATACGGCATGCTGCCAAAAGACATGGTCATGTGACGGTTTCTATTGAGTGACTAACCTGACCATAATAATAATGTAAGTAGTAACTACTTACATTATTATTATAATGATACTACTTAATAGTTACTAGTTACTAACTATTTCAGACTAGTACTAGTTTCTACTTACATTATTATTATTATGATATAATCCGAAGCTAAACTCTTACATCATCATTTTCCATTGAAATCCGCACAATCACAAGTGGAAGTTTTAATCCCAAACCATTGAGCACAGGTCTAATCTTGATAAATAGCTCAGCACCATATTTAGCCTTCTTGAGAAAATAAATTATTTTAGCCTTTGTGAACTGGTTCCCCCCATAAAACACTTTCTCAACATTGAGACGGTTCAGGACTTCCACTGGTCATCATATACAACAGGTCTGGTTAATCACTCAATAGAAACTGTCATGTGACCAATATCTTTTGGCAGCATGTCTTGTTGGTGGTGATCAATTACAAAATTGGAAAAAGGGTTGATCAATGAACAAATTACTTCTCTTGCCTTTTGTTGGGTTGATGATCAATAAAAAAAGTCTGAATTTTCAAATTAGTGATAAATCTAGCATAAACTTACATTGCGTATTGACACCCCCCCCCCACACACACACCCACTAAAAACCTATTTAGGGGTTTCAAAGGACAAAAAAATGAGTTTTCTAGACATAATAAGGAGTAAATGTTTAAATCTTCAGCCTTCTAGCTCTTGGGTGGTGATCACTAAAAAAGACTGAATTAAAAAAAAAACAAGCATGGATGCTGCAGGAGACAAATTTAGCATAAACTTACATTTTAAATTGAATCCCTAAAAACCCTCAAAATTCCCCCCAAAATAGGGAATTTTGAGAAAACAAAAATGTTTTTTTAGCCAGCCATCCAGCCAGACCAACTTAAAAACTGAAGAAACCTATGTTGAGAGTTTTGGTTGACGGTTTCTAATTACTACTATTCTAACATCAGCATCACTATCATACCATTACCACCATCATAAATACCATCCTGACTACAAGCAATTGACTAAAATGGTTTGTTCACAGCAATTAGTCTCACCATCAAAACAAAACAAGAAAATCTTCACTAATTTACAATGAGAGAAAAACTCACTTTTCTCTCAAACTGAATTATTTGTTGTTTGCAACAAATTTGTGGCTTTCTAAATATTTAAATTAAGAGCAAAAATAGAAGAGAACATAATTTGACTGATTCCAACCTTCCTAATTAATACTAGTCCATTCACATTTTTTCTTCAACCACTGAAATCAAAAGTGGTTTTCATAACCAACTGAAACATTCTATCAAAATCATTATGCTGTTGAATATAAAGTGCAACATTTATAAATTGTCAAATTATATAAAGTTATTGTTATTAAAATCAATACTGGGCAAATAGATGACCCATGTTTGACCAACATCAAGGGCTTATCACCCCTCCCCCTCTCTCCTACAATCAACTGTTTTTTCCCAGCTTGGTATACATTTCACACAAACATGTGAGCAGTGGACTGAACACACTGGAGTTTTTTGCACTGCAAAAGAGATTTTGAAGATGCCGAATGAAACTCAGTGAAATGCATCTTAATGATAATAAATATGTTTGAGATGTAACACGCTTTTCTCAATCTTTCTTTTCCACATTGTCAAATTACTTCTACCATAAAGTTACTGTATAAAGTTTTTCAGTTCATGAAAGCTCCTTTAGTTTGATGGCCTTATGCCAGATCTTGTAGAAAGTAAGAGGTAAATATTTGGAAGAAAGAGCTGCTCCCCATATATTGTTACACTGGCAATCATGATTTCTATAGAATATGAAAGGGTCATCCCTTTATGATATTCATCAGGGGTTATTAGAAACCGTCAACCAAAACTGTCAACATAGGTTTCTTCAGTTTTTGAGTAGGTTCAGTTGGCTATGTATGTATGTATGCTTAGGATGTGCCCACAGAGCTAGAGGGCTGAAAAATTAAACATTTACTCCTTATTATGTCTAGAAAAATGTTTTTATTTTTTAAATTATCCCCCTGAATAGGTTTTTAGTGGGTGGTTCAATTTCAATGTAAATTTATGCTAAATTGATCCCTTAATTTGTGCACAACAGCATTCAACATTTGGTTTTTGAAAATTCAGGGAGATTTGTTTTTTTGAAAATCCCCCCTAAATAGGTTTTAGTGAGAGGTTCAATTTGCAATGTAAGTTTATGCTAAATTGATCACTAGTTTGTGTCCACTTGGTTTTTTGAAAATTCAAGCAACAAAAGGCGAGAGAAGTATCTTATCCATTAATCACCCTTTTTTTCCCATTTTTTAATTGATCACCCACAACACAGCATGTTGCCAAAAGACGTTGGTCACGTGACAGTTTCTATTGAGTGACTAACCAGACCTGTTTTTATATTTCTCCATTTTATATTCAGGTATGCATATTATTTTTTATGGTTGCACTTGGATGCGATTTCTTTTCTTTAAGAGTTATTATTACAATACTTCAGTGACTTTTTTATGAGGCAGATTGCACCTGTTTGTCACCTTTTGTAAAGTTAAGTAGATTGTGTTATAAAGTAATTCACCTTTAAGTTTGTCAGATTCTAAAATGAAGTGTTATCTTTAGTCTGCATATTTTTTAAACTAATATTGTTACCTTTTCATTTCTTTTCAATTTGAAGAATAAAGAATACGTCGGTTAAATATTGTGATAAAAAAGTAACAAAGTTATTTGCAAAAACATTGTTAACTCTTAAATTCATAAACCATTTGATAATGGTATGTTCGCATTGTGCGAGAGTGGCATGATGATAATCTGGAAGGTCGCTGGCTAGGACAATGTGATACTATCAAATGGCTGGTGAGATCACCTGACTTAACTCTTATAGACGTTTCTCTGTGGGGAGTCTTAAAGAACATTGTGTATGGTACAAAACCAGCCACCATACAAGAATTGAAAACACAGAATAGAAGAAAAAATTGCCTCCATGAACTTTGTCAGAATGCATTTATTCAATCAGCAAGCAACTGATCTGCCAGTTGCTTGCCGATTGAATAAATGCATCGAAATGGATGGCAGTGACATTGAACTTTACATGTAACGCATTGTATATGTCAATGTTTATTAGATCTGTAGTTTATTTATTGCATCATTAAAATTGTTTTGGGACAAATTCTGCATTACTTTTTGGACACCCTGGATAAGAATCTTTATCAAATAAGACAATGTGGAAAATGAGGAACGTGCATATATCGAATGTCTTGCAGATGCCTAACATTACGCTGAATTGGAACTTCTGGGATTTGTCCTGGTGTTTCAGATTTCTAACAATTTTTAACCAGATGGATGCAGATTCAGTTTTACCTCATGAGGCGTGTTATTGCTCTGTGTAGTGAAGTCAAGAGGGCTCAGGATTCGTCCTGAGACCTCAAGACTCTTATGTCTTTGTGATAATAGTTGTGAGGACTAAGAGAATGTTTGAGGTGTTCCTGCCCACACGTTCACGTGTGTGGTATCCCTGCATTAAACCAACATTCCTGTTCTGGGGGGCAGAAGGGGTCAGGTAAATAGGAACATTACGCTGAATTGATGCAGCATAACAGGAGCTTTTCTGATGTGTATGTGTACTCATACATATAACTATGTTCATCTGAATGTATATATTCATATACATACATACATACATGCTTGCAATGTTGTGCACAGCAATGTTAACTCTTAAATTCATAAACCGCTCTTCAGTAGAGGAAACATTTTGTTAAATTTATGTCAGATGGAATAGAAATAAATTAAAAAGTTTGGATGAAGTTTACATCAGGCACCCTAAAAATTGTTGAATCGAAAAGGGACACATTTTGACTTAACACTGGTTTTGAAGTTACTTACATTCCATAAAAAGTAGGTTGTTTTTTATTTTTTAAACTAACAAATTTTCAAAGTTACTAAGATACTTTCTCCCGGAAAAATAAAAAGTATTTTTTGTGCTTTCAATCCAACTATTCTTTGTAAAACTAGTCTTTGGCTTTTATAGCAATTATTAGAGTTTAAATTTTACAGTCATTCAGTAACTGTCAGGAAGGAAGGTTGTATTGAAAGCACAAAAATCCTTTTTATTTTTCCGGGAGAAAGTATCTTAGTAACTTCGAAAATTTGTTAGTTAAAAAACCAAAAAACAACCTATTTTTTATCGAATGTAAGTAAATTTGAACATAACCTGTGTTGAGACAAAATATATCCCTTTTCGATTTAACAATTTTTAGTGTGCCTGATGTAAACTTGATTCAAAGGTACACCTAAAGCTGGAAGAGAGGCAACTTTGATTAGTAGTAATTATCCTGGATATTAATATTTAAATGAATTTAAGGGTTAAAATGTGGAACAATTTACTTTTTTGTGCCATTCTTTGCCATTCACTGAAGTTCTTTAAGAAGAGCAGAAGTATTTGTCTCACTATACCAATGAAATATTTATGCACTGATTTTAACGGAATTCTTTTTTGGTTTTCTAATGCTGCTGGATATAATACAGAAACTGGTAGATGGATACAACTTGGAAAGAGACTGTTTTACTTCAATGTTTGGTGTATATACACATTCATACGTATATAGAATATCTACACAACTACCCAAGGCCTCCGAGAGGAATTTTATAAGACCGCGCACATCTGTTACCCCCCCATATACACTGCACCAACACACTCATCTTTTAGCCATCCTATTTTCATCTGCTATAAGTTTTTTGTCATGCCATACTATATTCACCCACTGGTAAATGATAGTCAACCAATTTTATAAATGGACATATAATATAGGCTTGGAAGTTTTGATACATAGCTCTACCTAATAAACTCTCGGGGCCTTTTTTTTGGTCATCTGGGCACAATGTGTGATGCAGCGGCTGCACACCCTTCTGAGAGGCCCTGGGTTATGTTTCATTTTCCTGAAGAAAAAATATGAGATTTCAAATCTTATACGAACCGACATCATTCAAAATGCACAAATTAGGTTTGTGCTTTTCAAATTATAAAATGTTCTTCTGCATCTTCATCATCATCATCATCATCATCATCAGACATTGTAA
>VCCN01003796.1:1096821-1121568 GCA_006491835.1 Architeuthis dux | reverse complement strand
TTTGTACCTAAATTCATTTAATAAAGCAGGAATGTGACTTTCGCACAGAACCGAGATACAATTTAAAAAACTCTATGATTGAAAGAGAAACTTTATTATATTTCCATTGAATTCTATTGGAAATAAAATAAAAATACTATATATTAGATACTATACATTACTATAGGCTGGAAAGCATTTGGTATGAATAGAGACATTCTGAAGGGCACCTTGCCAATGTGCCTAAAGCGTAAAGTATACAATGACTGCATAATACCAGCCATGACTTATGGATGCGAAACATGGAAACTAACCAAACAAGCTGAAAACCAACTCAGAATAGCACAGAGAGCATGGAAAGAGCAATGCTAGGGATAACTATAAGAGATAAGAGATAGGAAAAGATCAACATGGATCAGAGAAAGGACTAGAGTGAAGGATATTATACAACTAATTAAGCAGCAAAAATGGAGATGGGCTGGCCACCTAGCAAGAAGACATGACAATAGATGGGGGGAAAAGAATAACCGACTGGTGTCCATGGGACAGTAAACAAAGTAGGAAAAGACCAGACACAAGATGGAGGGATGAGATAGAAAAGTTTGCCGGTAAGACTTGGTAGAGGCTAGCACAAGATAGGTTGTGATGGAAGGAGATGGGAAAGGCCTTTGTCCAGCAGTGGACATATAATTGCTGCTGCTGCTGCTGATGATGATGATGATGATGATGATGATGATGATGATGGTGATGATGATGCTGCTGCTGCTGATGATGATGCTGCTGATGATGATGCAGCAGCAGCATTACTATATATTCGAAACCATCACCCAAAACTGTCAACATAGGTTTCTTCAGTTTTTGGGCTGGCTGGCTATGTATGTATGTATTACACGTACAGGCCAAACCAATGGAGCTAGATGGCTGGAAATTTCAACATTTATCCCTTATTATGTCTAGAAAAAACGTTTTTTGTTTTTTAAAATTCTCCCCTAAATAGGTTTTTAGTGTGAGTGTGGGGAGGGGGGGGGGTTCAATTTACAATATAAGTTTATGTTACATTGACCCCTAGTTTGTGCCCACTTGTTTTTTGAAGGTGAGAGAAGAAACTTATTCAATCATCACTCCTTTTTTTAATTGATCACCACCAACACAACATGCTGCCAAAAGATATTACATTGCAAACTGAACCACCCTCTAAAAAAGTATTTAGGTGGGAATTTTGCAAAAGACAAAAGAAATTGTTTTTTCTAGACATAATAAGGAGTAAATGTTTAAATTTTCAGCCCTCTAGATCCATTGGTGTGAAAATTTGAAAACTGAAAGAACCCTTTGGTGACAGTTTTAGTTGACAGTTTTTAATATATACGATAATATAAAATATTGTTGGTTGAATTGTGAATTAAGTGATTTTTTTTACTCAACATAGTTTGGTCGCAAAATTCCTATACTCCAATAAATCAAATTTCACTTGTTATATGGAAACAGTTTCATCGAGTTTGTGTAGATCATCAAATGAAAAATAAATCAGGACACAAACTTGACAGTTCCTAATTTGTTACTATACAATCATTTCAGTGAGAAACGTAAGTGTTTTGATGTGAGAATCAAATACATAACTCCCCTATTAACAATGTTTCATTCAACATGGTTCATTATAACGTCATTGTGAGAAAATAGATATAAATATACTATAATATAAAATATTGGAGGTTGTATTGTGAATTTTCATAAATTAGTCACAAAATTCCTACACTACAATAAATTAAATTTCACTACTACTTGTTGTGTCTATGGGAAAATCGGTTTTACTTAAGGTTGTTTCAGTTAAAGTGTTGGTTTTCAGGAACCTAATCACAATGTTAATGGGAGAGTTGGTGCAGTCACTTAATTTTGGCTCTAAGATAAATTCATGAGAATCATTACAAAAAGCAATTGAAAACTTATGCCTCTTAAATGCAACAGAGTATGAAAAAAAATCAATGTTTTACTTTATTCTGAACAATTCCGATAGAAAACTGATAAATCTCTTATTTTGTAAATAACAACTATTAAATTAACCAGCCCAGCAGCTGCAGGGTCAAACACAACTTCAACTTCTATTCCGACTGAAGATGATTACTGCAATAAGAAATAAAGAATTATAAAAATATAAGGTTGTTCACATGGTTCTTCGGATGATTAAACTCCTTCTTGTTATTTGTGTTGTAAACACAACGTTTCGGCCGATCCATTCTTCAGCCTTCTTCAGGTTAAACAGAAATTATGTTTAAAGGGGTGTAGCCCTTATAGCACATGGCTCGGGTGTTTCTGTGTCTTTGTCCTGTCGGGTTTAGATTTGTTGAGAAGTGGAAGCCACATTTGTGAAGTGGAAGCCTCATTTACAACACAAATAACAAGAAGGAGTTCAATCGTCCGAAGAACTATTTGAATATTAATGATCCTTATCAAAACTATTTTCATTATCTGTAATGAGTTATTCCCCTTAGGCAGGGGAGCGCTTATTGACTTCCGGAAAGGCGCCACTGGCCGGGGGAGACACAAGGGTTTTAGGAAATTGTGAAGATGCGTGTGGTGTTGAGTGCCGGCATTGTAAATGTATGAATAAATTGGATCTGTGTGAGTACATCTTTTGTTTGCATTTTTAAATCTGTTAATACTTGTCATTATAACAACCTTACAGTTAGGATGTTGAAAATGGCCTAAACAGCCATAACATGTAATCAAAAGGCATACATCAATACACAAGGTGGAACTACATTCATAAAAATGTTAATTTTAAAATTTTAAGGGTTTTTAAAAAATTTTGAAGTTTTAGAATTTTAATATTTTATAACATCTAGAACACTGAAATTGAAAAATACTTTTCATTTTCCTAGTTCACTGTTATAAAAAAATATATTTTTGAATGTAAATGTACATATTTATTAGAATGAAATAAGCCCTTGCATATCTGTAAGATAAATTTAAGACTTGTCAATTTAGCTCAGTCGGTAAGAGAGCCACCTACCAATCTGTTGATTGTGATATCAAATCACGGTAAGGGATGTTTTTACATATTGGTTTAGTTTAATGTGACAGGACCGACAAACAGTTCAGAATTTACTCTGCTAAATTTGGTGAAGATTGGTTTTGTTGTTGTTATGGTAGAAAAACAAAGTCAACTCCAAACAATTAAATAACAATAGGTAAAAAGTATTTTCTATAGTTTTGAGAAGGGTCATTAATATTCAAATGGTTCTTCGGACAATTGAACTCATTCTTGTTATTTGTGTTGTAAACACAACGTTTCGGCCAATCCACTCTTCGGCCTTCTTCAGGCGTAAATTCGAGTGTGATGGGTTATGTTTAAAGGGGGGTAGCCCTTATAGCGCATGGCCTGGGTGTTTCTGTGTCTTTGTCTTGTTGGGTTTAGATTTGTTGAGAAGTGGAAGCCACATCAGGTTGAAATCCGCACTTGTCTGGCTAATGCATTTAGTTGACATTTTAATGTGAGCTGCCTCTTTGATTTTTCTCTGCTTCCAACAGTGCGGAATTTACACCTGAAGAAGGCCGAAGAATAGATCGGCCGAAACGTTGTGTCTACAACACAAATAACAAGAAGGAGTTCAATCGGCCGAAGAACCAGGTAAAAAGGAGTCATTAAAATTTAAAATAATATTGTTATTTAATTGTTTTGGATTAAAATAATTTACTTAATTGGCAACACTGAAGAGAAGTAACTGAAATACTTGGAAGCTGTAGTTTCGTACGATGGGCTGAAAATTATTTTACATGACAATTATGGCAGGTGGCTGCTCCACACACCAGAAAGTCCGGCCCCTTCCAAACATGCACCTCTGCCCTAGTTAGCATTTCAAATGGAATTTAATGATTAAGCATCTAATTTTGAAAACCAGGAAAAAAGGGATTGTCAGCGATCATAAATTAATGCAAGCATTACTGACAGAAATGGGCTATTATATATATAATAGCAGAGATACCCGGCATTGCCCCAGGAGAAATAACTTCAAATATAACAACACAGGAAACAAATGATATTTTATAGTGATTTCATCAACTAAATAAAATTGAAATCTGATATGTAGTGGATTTTAGGAGATCTTTTAGGGCGAAATAGCGTAAAAGAAACCTTGGTATGTTTCGCCTGTTGCTGTTGTCAGAAGTGCACACACACACGCAGCGTAAAAAACGTTTTGGAAGAAACCTGGGTATAATAGAAAATGTATTTCATCGCATCCAAAATTATTTAGAATTAGATTATAATTAACATGCTAATAGAATTTTGGAGATCTCACACACCCTGGGTAGGCCTACACACACTCCCAGCTAATATTCCTTTAAGTTGATTATTCACACACACTCTCAGGTCAAGTATTATAGTGACATTGTAAATAGAAGCCCCCTCCTAAAAGCTTAGAAATAAATTCTTCGCACAGCTGACAATTTACCAGAGGAAACGAAGGTCTTATCGATTGAGAACGCAAAAAATTATTTTCAAAAATTATTTTTTCTAATTTTTTCGAAGATTCGACTGAAACGAATATTTGCACACCGGTATACTTGGGAGTGTGTGTGGGCCCACCCAGGGTGTGTGAAACCTCCAAAATTCTATTAGCGTGTTAATTATACCCGAGACCCGATATGAAAAAAATATATGCAAAACAGCTGAAATATTATCCACAATTCTCCTGTGTACACTCATTTAAACCATTTTTTGCTCAGCAGTTCTGTAAGAAGAAATCCATCAAAAAATATATTCTCCACTGTGTTATCAAATTAGAAATCTTGTCCCCGGGCAATGCCGGGAATCCCTGCTAGTATTTTAATAAAGCAATAATATCTTGAAATATTGGAAAAGATACATGGGTATAATAATAAAGAATCACCTGGAAATATTAAAATGATACTTAGTAAAGTAAATATTAAACTAAAAATTATGTAATGAAAGTGTTAAAATCCAGTAAAATATTATTGAGCAATACATATATGTATCTGTTAAAAGTCTTTTGGAGGAATGTTTCAAAGGAAATAACTTTTATTTCAATTTTTAGGAATTTTTGGTGAAATTTGAGGGAAATGAGTTGTCTCCCTTACATTTGTCTTAATAAAAATAAGAAATGACCAAAAATGGCCACAAATGACTCTCAGGTCAACCACTCATAGCCAATGACCATTGCTGTGGGAGGGTGTACACCTATGCCAAATTTTTAGCTTCCTAGATGCAATATTGTAGCCTACAACTGCTTCAATTTGCTAGGCATGACCATTAATGACCATTGGTGACCTCAAATAACCACCGAGGTCAACCTTTTTATAGCATATGTCCTCTGCTGTGAAAATATGTACACTTATGCCAAATTTCAGTTCATAGATGCAACATTGTGGCCTACAAACCTCTGCTAAGAAAGTCAGGTTCCATTTTAGCATTGTAATTTAGATTGTAAATAGAACCCCACTGTGAAAGCTTTTGAAAATCACACAGCCTATGTCCTCTGCCATGAAATGATGTACTGCTATGCAAAATTATGGTCTACAAAGTGCAACAGACTGATGAATTTTGAGTTTTATATATATATGTAGATAACTAGCACTATGCTGTAACAAATGATGGGATAATTTACATATGGATTGGCACTTCTATCTAGGATCAGAATATCTGTGGGCTCTACCAAGGATCAAAGTGTTACTCCAGGTCCTCTGCATATGATCAGAGTGTAGTATCTGTGCGCTCTGCCTAGGATCAAAGTGTCGCTAACTGGCACTTCTGCCTAGGATCAGAGTGTAGTATCTGTATGCTCATAGAAAAGTGTTACACTCACACACAAAAATATATATATGGATACATACAAACGAGATAAAGATAGCAAAAGGAGTAAGACAAGGGGATACAATATCACCTAAACTATTCACAGCAAGCCTTGAAAGCATCTTCCGGAAAACTGACTGGGAGGGAATGGGAATAAACATAGATGGAGAACACTTAAGCAACTTAAGATTTGCTGATGACATTTCCATGATGTCGGAGGCATACGACGAACTACAAAATATGCTAACCAATCTAAATAGGGAGAGTAAAATAGTAGGCCTAAAGATGAATAGAACAAAGACAAAAGTAATGTTCAACGATAAAAAAGACCATAAAGATAGAAGGTGAAATTCAAGAAGAGGTCGATGAATACATCTACCTAGGTCAGGTAATAAAGCTAGAGAAGGACCATAACTGCAAAATGATGCATAACGATAGGCTGGAAAGCATCTGGTATGAATAGAGACATTATGAAAAGCACCTTGCCAATGTGTCTAAAGCGTAAAGTATACAACTGCTGTATAATACCAGCCATGACGTAAATTAACCAAACGAGCTGAAAACCAACTTAGAATAGCACAGAGATCCATGGAAAGAGCAATGCTAAGGATAACTATAAGAGATAGGAAAAGATCAACAAAAATGGAGATGGGCTGGCCACCTATCAAGAAGACATGACAATAGATGGGGGAAAAAACTAACCGACGGGTGCCCATGGGACAGTAAAAGACCAGACACAAGATGGAGGGACGAGATAGAAATGTTTGCCGGTAAGACTTGGCAGAGGTTAGCACAAGATAGGTTGTCCTGGAAGCAGATGGGAAAGGCCTTTGTCCAGCAAAGGACTTATAACGGCTGATGATGATTGCGTTTACTATATGCAGATTCTTGATAAAGTACAGCAATACCTTGAATAGCGCTGTTTTAATAAATGCGTATTTTGATGTAGTACGGTTAAGGTATTGATGTACAAATTAATATAGCTAAGTATAAGCTGAAAAACCCATTAAATTATTATACGGTTATGGTATGGCTGTACAAATTAATGTAGCTAAGTATAAGCTGAAAAATAACCCATTAAATTATTATACAGTTATGGTATGGCTGTACAAATTAATGTAGCTGAGTATAAGCTGGAAAAAAATCATTAAATTATTATACGGTTATGGTATGGCTGAAAGCTGGGGTAGGGGACACATTAAATTATTATATGGTTATGATATTGCTGTGCAAATTAATGTAACTAAATATAAGCTGAAAAAAAAACCCATTAAATTATTATACGGTTATGATATTGCTGTGCAAATTAATGTAGCTAAGTATAAGCTGGAAAAAAAACACTAAATTATAATAAGACCTTGAACAGTTCGGTTTTGAACAGTACAGAAAATTTGGGAAGGAATTAACCGCACTACTCAAGCTATACCTATAATGCTAGAAGCACAACTACACAGATTGTTCCACACGTTTTTGTAGTGCATCTCTGCATATCCACTGGTTTTGTAAACAAGTACAAATAAATGAAGTTGATGATCTATTTTTCACACAGGCCATTTAACTCTTAACATATCTGGCTACTGTTGCGATGAAATTAAGCTCACAAGTGCTGTCAACACTGTGTAAAGGTCAAGTTGTTTATTATACAGTCTCATATCAACAAGTTTCATTGGTTTGCCTCTTGACAATGGCAATTCCACATTCATCCCTTCATTGTCTGCTGGCTATCTGTCACCTCTCAGTCAATATGCATGTCAGCAGACAATACCATTGTCTCTATACATTATGCTATTGTTAAATGATTAATCTCAACCAGCCTGGAGTCTCTTCAATGCAAACAAGCAATCGCAGCATGTAACCACATCACTAAATGAAAGCTACAAAGCACGATCCACAGTAAAACCAGGGTTTGCACCAAGGCTCCAGACTAACTTTTTTCACTACCATCCTGGAACCATCTCGGAACCATCCCAAAAAACAATTTTAACCATCTCGAAGGAAATGTAAATGGTCCCAAAATCAAAATGTTGTTTCTCTACTTTGTTATTATCATCTATAGTTGTTAGTTGTTAGTAGCATAATAAAAACACCATTAAAATGTTGAGGAAATAAATAATTGTCAAACTCCAGTCCAAACCTGGAGTTGACTTTGTTTTTCTAACGTAACAAAAACGACAATCCTCACCAAATTTACAAAAACAAAAACAAAAAGATATCTTCCCCAGATGCTTCGGGGATGGAAGTGATTTAAAAATAAAAAATAATTTTTTTTCTTTAAATCACTTCTGTCACCTTTAAATGCAGTTTACGGGGGTGCGAGCAGCAGTTAATGGTGTGGACAATGGAATCTATGAGCCAAGTTCAAGCTATGGCTGTGTTTACATTAACTTAGCACTAATGCTCTTTGGAAAGGCATGAATCTATCTCTTCTCTGCCAGCTATGAGTAAAATAATAGGGCAGACTAGGTTCTCTAGCCTTGGGAGGCAACCAGTCTAAGAGACAGACATCTGAAAAAGAAGAGGAACACAAATAATGATCTCTAAGAGGCTGTTAACCATTTCTCCATGTTGTAAAGTACAAAACTGCTTTTTTCAATTTCAGAAGAGGCAGAAGCGCGTGCGCTTAATGCTAGATCCTCAATTTAAGCATTTACTCCTCTGGAAGATTGTATCGTATCATACACACCAATTCTATTTTCTACTTTTATATGACCGATCATCATGGCCCAGAGGTAGAATGCTCACATCTGGTTCGGTAGGCAGTGGTGCAATCCACCACCATGTCATACCAAAGACTTTAAAAATGGTACTCAATGCCTCCTTGCTAAGCACTCAGAAGAAGGACTAAGGAGTTATGGCCAGAATCACATTGGACACACCAGTTCTCATCGATCCTGGTCAGTACATAGATGGGTGACCATCAGTGGTGTATGGTGCTTTGTATCTTGGGTGTGCTCTGTGCTGTGTGCTGTGTGCTGTGTGCTACAGATGCACAAAGTGGCAGAAATATGTTTCTGTCTGTAAAAACCAATGGACAGTAAAAGCCTTTTTGGCAAAATGTAGGGGAGAGACACTAGTATCAGCAGATAATAGTGTCCAATCCAAATTTTGTTTTTCTTTCATTAATTCACTAAAATATTTCTGCCCTTTTGTGCATCCGTAGCATACAGCACACCCAAGAAACAAAGCACCATACGGCACTGGTGACCATTGGGAAATACCAGGTGCTGTAAGCAGAACAACACTTCAACAGGCCTGGCAAGCCGGAAGTGGGTCTTACTAACAATTGCCCGTTGTACCTAATGAGGTACAAGCAGAGAACAGTGATATATACTTTTATACATAACATTACAAGGAGCAACGTAATGTTACTTCACAAGCAAAATCAATATGAAGTATAAATTGTTCTCTATGTGTGTTTGCATCACTAAAAGCTCAAAAACTCTTTCCTGGAACATTTCATCAGAGATTAGTGAGTTTATTTTTTGGATTCAAAATGGAAGTTTCAAAATGGAAGTTTCTAACTGTGTAGTAAATGGAACAGATGAATTGCAGACAAAATGTTTAAAATGACTGCAAAATATTAAAATAAAACAGGTCTGGTTAGTCACTCAATAGAAACCGTCCCGTGATCAACGTCTTTTGGCAACATGCCGTGTTGGGGGTGAGGAATAAGTTACTTCTCTTGCCTTTTGTAGGGCAGTGATCACTAAAAAAGGCTGAATTTTCAAAACACAAACTAAGGGATTAATTTAACATAAAATTACATTGCAAATTGAACCACCCTACGCAATAGAAACCATCACATGACCAATGTCTTTTAGCAGCAGGCCGTGTTACTTCTCTCGCCTTTTGTAAATTTTCAGAAAAAACCATGAATGCTGCTGGACACAATTTAAGGGATCAATTTAGCAAAGACTTACATTGCAAATTGAACCCCCACTAAAAACCTATTTAGAGGGAGAATTTTACAAAAAAACAAAAAAAAGTTTTTACTAGACATGTTAAAATTTTCAGCACTCTAGCTCCATTGATGAGGCCTGTATGCATGATACATATATAGCCAGCCAGCTGGACCAACTCAAAAACTGAAGAAACCTATTTTGACAGTTTTGGTTTACAGTTTCTAACAAACTTGATGTATTTTCCTCACCGTTATTCTCTCATGAATTAATGTTACAGCAAGATTGTAAAACTAGGATTTCGTGAAATCCCTTGTTTCACAATCATTGTAGTAATGTTTAACAATCTTGTGATGTTGACCATTACTAAGGTAATGAGGTTTGATCCTTACTCTGGCCTTGTGTCAAACTGAGCTGATTCTTTTTTAGCAACAGATCACCGGAATATGCAGTGCTATCAACTGATGTAAATGATTTTAAGAATTATGATATTTTTTACACCACCACAAAAGGTTTAAGGCCCTAGATATTGTGTAAATATGATTGTTATGATGTCTGCTTGTAGATACAAATTATTGTATACTTTTTTTCATACTAAAATAAAATGTTTAAATTTAAATACTGAAGCAGAATATACTTGATATTTACTAAATTTAGCTTAGTTTGACACAAGGCCACAGTAGTGGAGCACCCAGTGAGGATTGAACTCATTAAAGTCATAATTAAAGTCACAAGTTTGGTAACCATTACTACAGTAACACTGATTGTGAAATAAGGAATTTCATAAAATTACTGAAATGTTACTTAACACAGACAAATATTCAGATATTTCATAAAATTACTGAAATGTTACTTAGCACACACAAATATTCAGGGATTTCATAAAATTACTGAAATGTTATTTAGCACAGACAAATATTCAGGGATTCCATAAAATTACTGAATGTTACTTAACACAGACAAATATTCAGAGATTTCATAAAATTACTGAAATGTTACTTAGCACAGACAAATATTCAGGGATTCCATCGAATCCCTAGGAATTTCACAAGATCACTAGTTTTACAATCTGACGGTAACACTAATATGATAATAGTGATACTAATAAAAGATCACTCTTCAAAATTAGATATGCTTGTATACATGAAAAAAACCCTCAATATCTATGTTTAAAGTGAATTTTTTGTGAGATATTTCCATTGCAAATGCGTCCTAAAGAAATAACAGGAAATTTATTGATATTAAAAGAGTAGAATATATTCACAGCATTCACAAAATCTAAACCATTAATTCATAAAAGATAAAAACCCCTGGTTATTACAAACAAATTGTATAAATCACTTGAAAAAATTCAATAATTTGATTTTGCAGGATATCTTTGAAAATACACCCCATTCAAATAACTATAGTGAGTTTAAGTGAATTAGAGGATGTGTAAACAAAAAATAAGTAAACGAAATAAGTAAATAATATGAGTAAATAAAACTTGTCACTGCTATTCTGTTTTCTAATGTGTACAGGGTTCCATGTTAGGGTTTCACCGTCAACCAAAACTGTCAACATTGGTTTCTTCAGTTTTGGCTATGTATGTATCACGCATACAGGCCGCACCAATGGAGCTAGAGGGCTGAAAGTTTCAACATTTACTCCTTATTATGTCTAGAAAAAATGGTTTGTTTTGTTTTTTCAAAAATCACCCTCTAAATAGATTTTTAGTGGGGGTTCAATTCGTAAGTTTATGCTAGATTTTGATCACTAGTTTGTGTCCTCTTGTTTCTTGTTGAAAATACTTTTTTAGTGATCATTGGCGAGAGAAGTAACTTATTCATTCTTTTTCCAAATTTTAATCGATCACCCCCAACACTGTTGTCAAAAGATGTTGGTCACAAACCGGTTTTCTACTGAGTGACTAACCAGACCTGTTTTTTTTGTTGTTTTTTTTAACCATTTGATTTATTGAAATGTTTCAAATATGTTTTGTTTTATTTTATTTTAGGTGATATTTCAGAGGAAGCTATAGAGAGGGAGCCTTTTTGAGCATTAGCAATAAACTTTTGTTTATGCCAAGGCTTTTCCTATTGATTCCGACACATGCTGTCTTAAAAATAAACAACAGAAAAGTCTGCCAACCAGGCAGTATTTTTATTTTGGTTTATATATAAATTAGGAAGTGAAAAGAAAATTAAAATTTGTATCATGTTATTTTCCAAAAAGACTTCATGTTATTTTCCAAAAAGACTTCATACTGAGCTGTGAACAGAACTATTTTTCATCTGGCCTCATATTTTGGATAAACATTTTCAAAACCTTTATCTTGTTAATATTTCCAAGTTCATAGGGATGGGGGGGAGCTTAGCACAGACAAATGTTCAGGGATTTCATAGAATCCCTAAGGATTTCACTTGTTCGCTGTCAACTTCGATATAACACAATATAAACGCGTACACTTCTTGGGGTCTTCAATTCACTTTTATTTACACTCAAACATAGACGTCTACATGCTAGGACAACAAGACCACTAACTAATTTGAACACAGTAAAATATCAGAGAGAAGGGACTCCCAAAACGGGAGAGTTCCACTACTGATCATTAACAAAGAAAGAGTTATCTTTCTTTGTATATGATATATTAACATATTGACAATTTTAACCGAAGATATGCATAAAAAAAAATTCTTAGTAAATTTGTGTCTTTTTCAATATACTGAAATGAAAACAAAACTAAAATTTGTATTATGTTATTTTCAAAAAAGACTTTATACTGAGGTGTAAATAGAACTATTTTTCATCTGACCTCATATTTTGGACAAACATTTTCAAAAACTTTATCTTTTTAGTCTTTCCAAGTTTATAGGAGGAGAAGCTTAGCACAGACAAATTTTATTGAAATCTTAAAAACACCCAGATTTAAACAAAATCTGATTTTCAACAATACAACTCCCACTGGTACTATTATAGTGTGCAGTCTACCAAAGTATCTGTAGTCTACAGTAATGTGATGTGCGGTCTACCAAAACCCCGCCTGACTCAACTGACCAAATAACTAAATATAGACCACTAGACCATAAATTTCATGTATATTTTTATGACTCTATGAGATGATTTTATATCTCTTTTTCCTTTGTCAAATCGACTCAACAATGTACATAATTATGATTATGATATGATTTTATGTATATTTTAAGTCTAGATAATAAAACCTCAGTCTATTCAGATGAATGGCCTGCATATGAGAATCTCAATGCTATTGGTTACTGCCATTTTATGGTGAACCATCAAGAAAATTATGTGGATCCAGTGACAGGAGTAAGCACGCAAGCGATTGAATGATCATGGTTGGATGTCAAAACACGCATTCTAAAACAAATGAGAGGCGTTACCAATGAGTTGTTTCAATCACACCTTGATAACATTTGCTGGAAAGTCCTAAGAAACAATGCAGATGGTTTATCTGGGGCATTTCTTAATGATGGGTTACAGCACTTTTGTCTACATCACTTTAGCAAATATCAGTTTTGTCTACATCACTTTGGTCGGAAATCACTTTTGTCCCAACAATATCTCCAAAAGTTCTCAATGAATTTCAATGACATTTTGTTGAATGGTGAGCCATTGGCTTATGGAAGAATTGATGAAATTTTGGGGTGGATCCAAGGATTTCTTTTTGATTAAGAGGAAAAACATTCCAGGATCCATCCCAAAATTTAATAAAAAAATATCTCTGGATCCTGGAATGTTTTCCCTCTTAATCAAAAAGAAATCCTTGGATTCACCCATCATCAATTCTTCCTTAGCCCATAGCCAACCATTTGACAAAATGTCATTGGAATCCATTGAGAACTTTTGGAGATATTATTGGGTAACAAAAGTGATTTTAAACCAAAGTGATTTAGACAAAACTGATATTTGCTAAAGTGATGTAGACAAAAGAACTGTACCACTAAATGATATACAAAATGTATATCATTAAAGGATTTAAATGTATATAATAAAAGATGTATGTCATTATCATTATTATGCTATTATTCAACATCTTTATATATTTTGTTTATACGCTGATCCTTAACAAATTCTATAGAACAAATTTGTTTTTTTATCATCCTGCAGTGTAAATACCCCAGGTAGATCACACGCTATAGTAGAAATATCTCAGTAGACCGCACACTATAATAGTACCCTGCCAACATTATCATTGTTTAATCTAGTTAATCTCTCTGGAGAAGAAAACTATTTACTGATGAAATCTATCAAACAGATTTATCAAATTATTTCTGTGACAATATAATATAGATGTTCACAATATTAATTGGGATGTTTGAGATCATTTGACCATATTGCTATACAGGCTTCCCTCATTATAATGTGGCTTGCATTATAATGTGGGTGGATGGTGGACCCTGAAATATTAATCAATATATATAGCTCCAAAATAGCTAGATATAACTCCAAAATAGCTAGTTATGGCTCTAAAATAGCTAGATGTAACTCCAAAATAGCTAGTTATAGCTCCAAAATAGCTATATTTAGCTCTAAAAGGCTAGATATAGCTCCAAAGTAGCATGTTGTAACTCCAAAATAGCTAGATATAACTCCAAAATAGCTAGATATAACTCCAAAATAGCTAGATGTAACTCCAAAATAACTAGATACAACTCCAAAATAGCTAGATGTAACTCCAAAATAGCTAGATGTAACTCCAAAAAGCTAGATAGACCTCCAAAGTAGCACGTTGTAACTCCAAAATAGCTACATATAACTCCAAAATAGCTAGATGTAGCTCCAAAATAGCTAAATTGATTTCGGCTCGGATAAAACGCTGTGTTGGCTTTCTTGGATACCAACACCTGCATTATTACAGTGGAGGCCTTTATATAAGTATACTCTTTGTAAATACTGAGACTTCTATATAGATAACCAGTTTATATTGGTGTTTATGATTTTTCACAAAGAAATTACAAAACAACTTTTACAATTTTCAGAGTCTTATTACAAAATACAAAAATGTTGGTTATAAGTACAGGGCCAATTGTAATCCTGTGAGAATTTTATGTTTAAGTTTGAAACTATGCATTTTTGGAAAACTTATCTAATGTAGATTAAGAATAAATATGGTTACAATTTTTTTTATCCCATCTCGATCACGTGACTAGTGTGTATTTTACAGACCGATCTATAAATTACTAGAAATGCTTTTATCTCAGCAACCAAAGGTGCAATGGACATGAAACTTGGTATAACAGTATTTATATACAAGAGAACATTATTTGTACCATAATAAATCAAGTCGCATGACTAGTGCATATTTTACAGACCAGAATTTAGGTAATTTACAGTTTCTCTTCTTTCAGTTGTACAACCTTATCATCGATCATTATTTTGAATGACTTTGCTGTTTCAGAAAATATAGGCAATTCTTTCTTTCATCAATGGGTCCCAAACAGATTTTGCTCCTTCTAATCTTTCTGATTTGAATGTATTATCCATGTCTCTTCCGACTTCTTCATGTGACAGAAACAGATTTGCATTGTTTGCTGGTAAAACAACCTTTGTCACAATATTAAAGACGTCCGAGAAGGAACCAAAGTTAACATTGTGATTATTGTAGACATCAATCAATTTATTCATATTATTTGTGTATCGCATATTAGTTGAACCGTGAAGCTGATTGCAATGGTCTTTTCTCTCAATCTTCTGGATACCAAATTCATTGAAAAATATTTCTGTGATCTTATTTAAGATCAGTGAAACAAGGAAATGATTTTCAAGTGTCTGAGTTTTATTAACAATGCCAGGAATTCTACCGAAAACTTTCATTTTCTTGTTTCCTTGCTTCCTTGCTCTAATGCATGATCGGTTCCAAGTGCTGAAAATGGTGCTGAATTTTTGTTCATTAAAAAGTTACCTTCCACCAGGAAATCCCAAGATTTAACATCGTTGTCTTGTAAAGCATACATTTCAGACAAATAAGAGGTGCATAATGACTCTGATCATGGTTGAAAAAACAAACTTTGTGAACATACGTAGTGAGGCCAAGTGCAATGCCCACAATCCTAGTGAATGGTTCTTATGAACAACAACATCATTTTCACTAAACTCATGAAGTTTCTCAAAAACTTCCATTGATTTGCCAATGTTGCACCAAACTCTTCCATGGCGGAAAATCGGTTCAAATCGCCAAGTTCATAGATCAATTGATGCATCTCCCACCCATTTTTTGTTGCAAAAGTTGGAATAGCTAGTTGAGCTCATATCTTCAAAATATTATTTCCATCAAGGCATTCATTCAGATATAATGAGAAAAGAGCTAAGTTCCTCTTGTAGTGCTTTTCTGCCTTGATTTGTTCCATGGCTGGGCCATATATTTCAGCTTCAATCAAGGCCTCATCTAAACCACTACAATTCATGTTCTTCTGATTACCTTTAACATGGCATATAGTATGTGCAGTTCACCTAATCAAAAGATGAAATTGGACCCAATGGAATTATACGCTTGTTATTGAATTCACTTACTATACAACTGAAGATCTAACAATACAATCAGGAGTGGTTGCCAAGTTAATGACTTGGACCATCTTCAACACTGTATATAAATTTGACTACTACTGTGGAATTTGACTACTACTGTGGAATGACCTTGGATACAGTAGTAGTACAGTAGTACAGTAATTTGTCAAAGGGGCTACTTCAGTGATCAACAAGTTTATTGCAGACCAAGATGGGACATTTTGAGCATTGGTCAAGATTTTTGCTAAGGACCAGCTTTGTAAAGGTTAAGCACTTCCAAAGAAATGAGATGTTCAAAATTTGGATATGTTTCATTTCTTGGACACAGCTCTGGCTAGTAAATAATGTCATAAATTGTGATACCAGTATTAGGAAGCTTAGTACTATTCCTTTGGATTTCAATGGTTTGGGCATTGTAACTAATATCTTTTTTCTGGAACACTACCTGTGCTGTTTCCGTCAGGTGTATCAATTTGGACATCAGTATTGTCAATTGCAAAGAAGACTGGGATGTTCGGGTGATAGTGTAAGAGGAACATATATCCTGCCATCCTCTTCATCCTTCGCTTTTACTTTGTTAATCATCTCATTCTTTCTTGCACATACTTTCTTGTACGGGAAATTACAATTTGCCATGAGGTCAACCAAGGATCTACTTCACATTTTATGGTACATGTAGAGTCCTAATCCAACATGTAGAGTCCTAATCCAACATGTAGAGTCCTAATCCAACTGAAATCTAACTGTGGGGGAACTGGTTATGGCATCAGCTGTCCTTATCCGGGCTTCCCATATCACCAGTTTCTCTTGTCTTAGCTTGCAATAGGTGAAACTAGCATTCCATGGGAGATTATGATATCACCGCCAGCCATATATGCTGCTTTTGTTTTTGCAAAGCCTCACAGCAACTTAAAGACCAGGCAAGCAATCACAGCGCATGGCTGGACAACCTTGCCTCATCCATCCTACAGTCCTGACCTGGTACCCCCAGACTTTCATCTGTTTGGGCCCATGAAGGTGGCAATCAGAGGACAGTGGTTCTCCATTGATGATGAGGTGAAAGAGGCAACTTGCACATGGTTAAGAAAGCAGTCAAGAAGCTTCTACAAGGTGATTACACATGACCTCATTCAAAGGTAGAATACCACGATTGAGAATGAAAGAAGGCTGTTTTGTGGACTAGATTTGGAAACCTGAGACCTTCGTGTTCATTTTGGTATGGTTTGTGTGCTTCTACTATTAAATATGTTGTAATCAAAAAAGAACAGGCATTACTTTTTTACCAACTCTCGTACATAAATAGTAAAGTCCCCAAAAAGATCATAAAGATAGAAGGAGAGGCTCTAGAAGAGGTTGATGAATACATCTACCTAGGACAGGTAATAAAGTTAGAGAAAGACCATGACTGTGAAATAAAACGACACATAACAATAGGTTGGAATGCATTTGGTATGAACAGAGACATTCTGAAGAGCACCTTGCCAATGTTCTTAAAGCGTAAAGTATACAACAGTTGCATAATACCAGCCATGACTTACGGAAGCAAAACATGGAAATTAACAAAACGAGCTGAAAACCAACTTAGAATACCACAGGGAGCCATGGAGAGAGCAATGCTAGGGATAACTCTAAGTGATAAAAAAAGATCAACATGGATCAGAGGGAGAACTAGAGTGAAGGATATTATACAACTAATTAAGCAGCAAAAATGGAGATGGGCTGGTCACATAACAAGAAGAGATGATAATAGATGGGGGGAAAGACTAACCAACTGGTGCCCATGGGACAGTAAACACAGTAGAAAAAGACCAGACACAAGATGGAGAGATGAGAAAAGTTTGCAGGTAAAATGTGGCTGAGGTTAGCCCACTTTATGTTGTCATGGAAGGAGATGGGAAAGGCCTTTGTCCAGCAGTGGACCTATAAGGGCTGATGATAGATACACATAAATGTCAGAACACATGAATAACCTAAACCCAAAGTGACATCATTCATTTCACCATTCTCAATTACAACACCTGGTTTTCCAAGCGGTCACCTATCTAAGTACTGACCAGGCTCAACATTGCTTAACTTTGGTGATTTCATGAAAACCAATGTATCCAAAGTGATTTGGCTGTAAGCCTCTCTGTGGAGGAGAGAGGATTATTTACAATGTTCATTTCATTCAACAGATTTAGTTGTCCAGATTAGCTTTGTATTTATTTTGTGCTTCACAGTATTTCTAGGAAAAAGTGATTTAATAATATGCCAGGCTTTGTCTATGAAATGAGTAGATTTATGATTGATCGACCAATGATAACATTGATCAATGTTACAAAAGATCAATATAATCAGTCATATGATATATTAAAGAAAGTCTTGACTGAGTGATCTTCATTTATTAATTTATAAAGTTATTAGAAACTGTCAACATAGGTTTCTTCAGTTTTTAAGTTCGTCTGGCTGGCTATGTATACATGCATGTATATATCACCCATACAGGACAGGCCCAGTTAGAGGGATGAAAATTTAAACATTTACTCCTTATTATGTCTAGAAAATCTTCTTTTTTTTGTTTTAAAATTCTCCCCCAAATAAGTTAGTCGGGGTTCAATTTACAATGTAAGTTTCTCCCTTACTTTGTGTCCAGTAACATTCACGCTTGTTTTTTTTTTGAAAATTTGGACTTTTTTAGTGATCACTGCCCAACAAAAGGCGAGAGAAGTAATTTATTCATTGATACCCCGTTTTTTCAATTTTTTAGTTGATCACTCCCAACACGGCATACTGCCAAATGACATTGGTCACATGACAGTTTCTATTGAGTTTATAACCAGACCTGTTAGATTTTGTTTTATTTGATAGTCGTGTAATTAATAAAAGTAATAACATTGAAGAAATATTGTAGAAGATCAATATGAATACTTAAATCATTGAATAATGATGTAACTGAATAGTAAAACTGATGATAATTCCCCAATCAATAATAATAATGATGATGATGATGATGATGATGCAGGCCTCGTCTGTTAAAACACGGTTTGTTATAGCATGGTTTGCGATATAACGTGGGTGGACCACAAAATATTATTCTAGCTCCAGAAGATCT
This sequence comes from Architeuthis dux, assembly GCA_006491835.1. Classification (NCBI taxonomy): domain Eukaryota; kingdom Metazoa; phylum Mollusca; class Cephalopoda; order Oegopsida; family Architeuthidae; genus Architeuthis; species Architeuthis dux. Next base: position 1,102,289 of record VCCN01003796.1, on the reverse strand, counting down.
AGATCTAGCTCCAAAAGATCTAGATCTAGCTACAAAATAGCTAAATTGGCAACCCTGGCTATCACGGTTCGTTTATAACGCTGTTGGCTTTCTTGGACCCCAACATCCGAGCTATAACGGGAGACGCCTGTAATAATGATAATAATAGAGAAAGAACATTGAGAACGGTCAACATGATCAGTTACATGATGTGATCCTCTTTGACAAGGAGAATGCATGAGAGAAAGTGGTTACGTGCCTTAAGCGAGTGTTCTTAAATCTGATCTGTTTATCCATGCAACCGACTCACATGTGTTTATGGATTAAGGCAAGTGGATTGGAAGTTTGGCTGTCAGCTGGATCAAGCAACAAGCCATGTACTTTCAGCGTTATGACAGGCAACATCTCCTCCTCTCAGAGATAGGTAAGAAGAAAACTATAAATGAAGAATGATATCAGGAATTCTCAAGATTTCCATTGTTTAATATCAGTCACAAAGTTACAAATTAGTTTATATGTTATTAATCACAGCTACCCAAAACACTGGTTTGATTTGGTTTAGGTTATTCATGTCTTCATACAAGTATATGTATCTTTGTATCTGGACTTTACTCAGCCCTAACTGTTCATAGTAGAAACTTGAAATTTTGTACACACATTCCCCCTTAATGAGTAGGGAAAATGCTGGTTTCGTTTTTTGAAAATTCACCCCCAAAAATAGGGTTTTAGTGGGGGGTTCAATTTTATCTATCTATGTAGCCGCAGTAGAATCTTGAAATTGTGTACGTACACTCCCCCTCAATGAGTAGGGAAAATGATTTTTTTTATTTTTTGAAAATTCCCCCGAAAATAGGGTTTTAGTGGAGGGTTCAGTTTTCAATATAAGCTTTTGCTTAATTGTTCACTAGTGCTGTTATTCGTTGCTGTAGAACAATGGCTCAAATTGAAATTAAGATGAAGGTAAAAACTAGTCAAATTTAAGTGAAATAATGTTTTATAATTACTTCATCCAATAATAATAATATAGTTTACGTGTACTTTACACTACTAGAACTAGAAACCGTCCAAACTGTTAAAATAGGTTTCGTCAGTTTTCAAATTGGTCTGGCTGGTTGGCTAGCTATGTATATATCACATGTACAGGCCGCACCCATGGAGCTAAACATTTACTCCTTATTATGTCTGTAAAGATTATTATGACAAATATCAACAGATTTAAAATGCAGCAAAGGATGTACTCACAGATTCAATTTATTCACACTCATTTACAACAACGACACTCTTGCAAGAGAACCACTTACTTAACAATGTCTAGAAAAAACATTTTTTTTGTTTTTTGAAAATTCCCCTCTAAATAGGTTTTAGTGGGGGGATCAATTAGCAATGTAAGTTTATGCTAAATTGATCCCTTAGTTAGTGTTGGCAACATTCACACTTATTTTTTAAAAATCCCCAAAAAGTGGCGAGAGAAGTAACTTATTCATTGATCACACCTTTTCCAAACTTTTAATTGATCACCCCATAACATGGCATGCTGCCAAAAGATGTTGGTCACGTGATGGTTTCTATTGAGTGACTAACCAGACCTGTTCTTTGTGGGTTTTATTTTATCATATCAAATAGGATATGGCATAGATACTGTCTATAATTTTGAGAAAGGTCATTAACATTTAAAGAAATTTTTGAACAATCAAACTCCTTCTTGTTCAACTCAACAGGGACATGGTATAGAAATCCTGGCTTAACAAAGAAAGATTTAATAATCTCTGTACCTACCGTTGCCAGAAAATGGTTTGTTGGTATATTAGTGATCATAAATTGTTCTTCTCTGATCAACAAGTACAAAAGATGGAAATTTCAACTGAGGAAATTTTATGTTAAAAATTATGGAACAAGCTGTATTGCACGCAATATAACTTAATTTACAAGTGTTGCTGTTAACGTTTAAATTTTCTGTTTGATACTGTTTTTTTTACTTTGCACTACCGGAGAAAAAGACCAGAAAAAGAGACTCTCTTTCCTTGTGGATATTACATAAATCACCTGAAGAAGGTCGTAGAATGATACTGTTTTTTTTACTTTACACTACCAGAGAAAGACACCAGAAAAAGAGACTCTCTTTCGTTGCAGATATTACATAATGTTGGATATTTAGGCAGCCATGGGCGGGGGTCACAGATTTGACCCCCTCGGATGGTGAAAGTTATAAAAAGGATATCGATGAAAACCTCAAATTGCAAGGTGTCAGGGACCGGAGGGCTTATCTGGTGTACAAAGTCATAAACAGGATATCGACTGAACTTGCAGGTTGTGGCTGGAAAATCAGTGTGGACGTTTGAACCTGATAAAAGCGACACAGAGGCCCTTGGAAGCCAGAGAGACACAGGACACCCTCAGAGAGGCAGAGAGCAGCTGGGCTTGAGAGCACGGGGCCAGTTTCCCTGTTGGTAACAGTCTGTCGGCTCTCATTATCTCTCTACCACTGTTCATCCCCCGCCATGCAACAATGTATTTGATGCAAATAAAAATATATCATCATATTTTTATAAACCATGTTTCGAGTCTTCGTTTTTCTCCAAGTTCAGGATTTTCCACCCGCGGACCAAGATGGATATACAACAATATTAAACCTGAAGAATGAATTGGTCAAAATGTTGTGAGAACAATATAAGCAACAAGGAGGAGTTCAATGGTCCAGAAAACTCTTTGAATAGTTTTCATGTTGTTTGATATGCAAATGAGTAGAAATAGGATTTTTGGCACAATAAAATCTACAGGGATCATATTTGCAATTTGTCTGTGTAACACTCTTCAGTGAGCAAGCAGATACTACACTCTGATCCAAGGCAGAAGTGTCAGGGAGAGACACTTTGATCCTAGGCAGATTGCACAAATACGCTCATTCTAGGCAGAAGTGCCAATCCATACAAAAAAGGTCTGGTTAGTCACTCAATAGAAACCATAACAAGACCAACATCTTTTGGCAGAATGCTGTGTTGTGGGTGACCAATTAAAAAAGGGGTGATCAATGAATAAGTTACTTCTCTCACCTTTTGTTGAACAGTGATCACTAAAGGAATCCAAATTTTCAAAAAATCAAGCATGAATGCTGCCTGACACAAACTAAGGGATCAATTTAGTATGAACTTACATTGCAAATTGAACCCCTACTAAAACAGCAAAAAAAAAAATTTTTTCTAGACATAATAAATAGTAAATGTTTAAATTTTCATCCCTCCAGCGCCGTTGGTATGGCATGTATATACTTTGGAAACACTTTATTATTCAATGAAGTAATTATTTTATTATTCATTTCATTAGATGAAGAATTGTAAATCATTATGATTGAATTTTATGACTACTATTTACCTTCCCCTTATTTTTCCAGTCGCTTTTTATTCTTGAATTTTCGCCGGCCTGAGTAAAAGTTGCGACAAAAAAAGCAACTGAAAAATTAAGATTACGGTAAATAGTAATCGTAAAAATGAAAAAATAATGACTTCAACCCTTTCAGTCCTGATTTTATAGATTTAAAAAATTTTTGCAATTCAATTTTCTCAATCATATTTGAAGGCCATTTAAAGACAACTAACATTAAATGATAAATAAACATTTAGGTAAACACTAATTTTTATTGAAAAATAAAAATTGGACTTACAAGTACCGTCAGGGACACACGGGTCTCAAATTAGTCGAGAAAACATGGGGTACTTAAAAGTACAATTAGTACATAAAGGGTTGTGTCTTTTAAGAGCTGCCTCAAGATGTGTTTATTTTTTAACAACTTTTTAAAATATACACCTGTAAACATGTTCAGATACAAAAGGGTTTATTATGCCATTATTGATTGCATGATTTAGTTCAATAAAAATTGCTCTTGGGAGCAAATTGTGACTTTTTTTGTAATTCAATTTAAATTTATATTTGAAGGTCATATAAAGACAACTAACATTGAATGATAAAGAAACATTTAGGTAAACACTAATTTTTATTGAAAAATAAAAATTGGACTTACACCGCCAGGACACGCTGGTCTCACATTAATTGAAAAAACATGTAGAACTTAAAAGTACCATTAGTTCATAAAGGGTTAATATTCAATCCTGTATTTTTTCTAACCCACGCCATAATATACTTGAATATACCAGAAATAGGCTTTTTTTGACAGCAGTTAATTGTGTCATTAAGCCAGCTTCAGTGTAGTTGGGCTGGGTTTAAACTAATAAGGAAAATAGTAGTTAAATTTGGTATGTCCGATATCAGAATAAAGTTTAATTCTAAAAATATTGATATTCTCAGATGTGACCATCTTTTCACTTAGGCTGTTCCATGCATTTCCCACTCTTGCCGAGAAGAAATTTATTCTAACACCAGTGGAGGTCTGAATTTGTAGTTTATGGCTGTGTCCTCTGCTGTGTTACTGCAGATAGATGAAGTCAACATTTTCTTATCAGGGCATTTTGAGCAATGAACGTCAGTATCCACCCTATGTATGTTGTTCCTGATTCTATAGACCTCTAGTTGTATTAATAATTCAAGACAACATTCAAGGTATTAGATGTGTGCAAAGGTTCCCAGAGAAAAAACAGTTTTCAACCTTGTATTTCAGTCTGTAGTTTTCAAAAAGTAGCTGGGAATTTTTGCACACACTAATACAATCAAAAACTGTTTTTGTAGTAAAATATTTGTTTAAAAACCAAAGCAGACAGAGAGAAAATTACATATGCAAATGTAATGGTGTGTATATCACGTCTTTGTTTTCAGAGAAGACAAGCTGTTAAGTAGCAGTCTGCCCTTCCACAGACGATGACAATGCAAAGTTGTCATATATCATTCCTGCTCATTTCAAGAACACCTACACCTTTTTCAAAAATGGTGCTGAGAATATTTGCCCACACCTGACACAAACCATTTTGGAATAAGTTGCCTAGTTAAAAATAGCACTAGTGTAGGGAGTTTTAAAAACAGGCCTGATTAGTCACTCAATAGAAACTGTCATGTGAACAATGGCTTTTGGCAGCATGCCTCGTTGGCGATGATCAATTAAAAAATTGGAAAAGAGGTGATCAATGAATAAGTTACTTCTCTTGCCTTTTGTTGGGCAGTGATCACTAAAAAAGTCTGAATTTTAAAAAAAAAACAAGTGTGAATGCTGCCAGACACAGACCAAGTGACCAATTTAGCATAAACTTACATTGCAAATTGAACCCCCACTAAAAACCTATTTTGGGTGGAATTTTGAAAAAAAAGTTTTTTTCTAGACATAATAAGGAGTAAATGTTTGAATTTTCAGTCATCTAGCTCCATTGGTGCGACCTGTCTGCGTGATACATACAGCCAGACCAGCTTAAAAACTGATGAAAGTTTTGGTGACAGATTTGATTGAAGGTTTCTAATAATTTGGATAACACATTATTATTCATTTTTTGCTACTATTTACCTTCATATTAATTGTTGTTACTTTTTATCGCAACTAAACTCAGGCTGGT
>VCCN01003796.1:1083759-1095474 GCA_006491835.1 Architeuthis dux | reverse complement strand
GGCTCTCAACTAATACATGTCATTATAATTATCATATATACATATATATATATATGTTACATGAAGTTGCCCAGCACATGAAAGAGCAGGAACACAAATTTCGTCTATTTTGGCTTTCACTCTGGTGAGCACTGGCAGCACTGCACCCCTGAAAACAAAATAAATAGTAGCAACAAATTAAGAATAATGATTTACAATAAGAATAAAATAAATAAAAATAAAATAGAATTGGATAATTTAGATAAAAAGTATGAGTTATGAGGATAGGTTAAAAGTGTTAGGGTTAACATCTTTAGAAAATAGGAGAGATCGGGGAGACTTAATAGAAATGTTTAAGATTATGCCTGGTTTAGAAGTAGTAAACCATGATGTATTTTTTACTAGAAGGGGGTACAAGGGACTGAGAGGCCATACATATACAGTAAAAGCAAATGGAAGTAGATTGAATATCAGAAAAATCTTTTTTAGCAATAGAGTGGTGGGACTTTGGAATAGATTAGCGGAATATGTAGTGCTATCAACAGATGCAAATGATTTTAAGAAGAATTATAATGTTTATTACACCACTGCAAAGATTTAAGGCCCTAGATATTGTGTAAATATGATTGTTATGATGTGTGCTTGTATATACAAATTGTATACTTTATTTTTCACACTAAAATAAAATGTTCTGAATGTTCTTTAGAAATTATGCAAAGAGCATGATCTTACAAGGACATTTTTGGGATCTGTCTGCTAAAACTTTCAAGAGAATCTGATCTGTATATTGTGTTAAATTGTAAATATTGTTTATATTTATGTACATCTAATAGCGATTTTATGAATTTTATATTCATTTTTAAAGTTGATGTGTAAATATTGTATATAATTGGGGATGCCCAAAGAGGATTAATGTAATAAAAAAAATATTTGTTCAAATTTCAAAGCAGACAGAGAGAATATGAAATACTAATTAATCCCTGTGAAACAAATTCACGGATATATAGGTTTCCTCGCTATCTGAAAATAGAGAATTCCTATCAATATTTTGAGCATTCCCAGACACCAAAGTGGTGAGGATGGTATGTTAGGCTGTGTCATTTGAGGTTGTGGTGGTAGGAGGTACAGGAGACTGGGGTCTAGAAGGGAGAGGGTGTGCACTGCCTCTATTATAGACTCACTGCAAAAGAGCATTTTGTAAGCAAGAACAGTGTAAAGCGAAGAAGCAATTAACATTAATTTACATTGGAAACTGATTTTGAATATGCCTTTGTTTTTCCTCTGATGCATAGTTCTTGACTTATAAAAGTACAAACACACATAGACAACTACTTTATTATATATAGTGCCAAAATTACATTAGCACCGAAAGAAATAGAAATGCACATTCACAGTTTTTTTATGATGAATGGAAAGTGAGGGACCAGTCTAGTATTTAAAAAAATATTTTGAGCGTTCCCAGACCACAAAATGGTGAAGATGGTTAAATTAGGCTGAGTCATTGGAGGTCGTGGTGGTAGGAGGTACAGGAGACTGGGGTGTAGAAGTGAGAGGGAGAGGGTGTGCACTGCCTCTATAATGACCCACTGCAAAACAAAAGTTGAATGCTATTTTCAATTTTTGCCATTTTTCAAAAAAGCAAAAAAGTGGCAGAAAGCGACCTTTTGAAAAGTGGGGACTATCTGCATTTGAATGCTATTGGATGATTTTTCTTTAGAAAAGAAACTAAAAAAACTCATTTCAGTGGAAGGGTCCATTGATTCAAATGGTAGCTAGGGCATATTTTTAGCAAACTTGTTACCTTTAAGTGGAAGAGTTCATGGTTACTTTGAATTCTATTAGGATATTTCTTTTTTTTTAGAAAGAAAACTAAAAAACTCATTACAGTGGAAGAGTCCATTGTTTACAATGGTTGATAGGGAATATTGTTATCAGCAAAAAGTGAAAGAGTCCATGGTTACGGACAGAGAACTGATAAAAATATCATCATCATCATCATCAGCTGTCATGTCCACTACTGGCCTTTCCCACCTCCTTCCATGACGACCTCGATTGCGCTAACCTCTGCCATGTCTTACCGGCAAACTTTTCTATCTGGTCCCTCCATCTTGTGTCTTGTCTTTTACTACTGCATCTACTCTCTCATGTGCACCAATCAATTAGTCTCTTGCCCCATCTATTATTATCTCTTCTTGCTAGGTGACCAGTCCATCTCCATTTTTGTTGCTTAATTACTTAATTAATGATATCCTTCACCCTGGTCCTCTCTCGGATCCATGTTGATCTCTTTCTATCACTAAGAACCATTCCTAACATTGCTCTTTCCATTAGTCTCTTGCCTCATCTATTATCATCTCTTCTTGCTAGGTGACCAGCCCATCTCTATTTTTGTAGCTTAATTATATGTATAATATCCTTTACTTTAATCCTCCCTCTTATCCATGTTGATCTTTTTCTATCTCTTAGAGTTGTTCCTAGCATTGCTCTTTCCATTAGTCTTTTGCCCCATCTATTGTCATCTCTTCTTGCTAGGTGACCAGCCCATCTCCATTTTTGTTGCTTAATTTAAAAAAAATAATATCCTTTACTCTAGTCCTTCCTCTTATCTATGTTCATCTTTTTCTATCTCTTAGAGTTGTTCCTAGCATTGCTCTTTCCATTAGTCTTTTGCCCCATCTATTGTCATCTCTTCTTGCTAGGTGACCAGCCCATCTCCATTTTTGTTGCTTAATTTAAAAAAAATAATATCCTTTACTCTAGTCCTTCCTCTTATACATGTTGATCTTTTTCTATCTCTTAGAGTTGTTCCTAGGATTGCTCTTTCCATAAGTTGGTTTGCAGTCGTTTTGTTAATTTCCATGTTTCGCATTCATAGTCTATATTTTAAAGAGCATCTTGCCAATGTGCTTAACGAGTAAGGTATATCAGAAGACCATACTGTTCATTATATAAATAGATGTCAATGTAATGGTGTGTACGTCACGTCTTTGTTTTCACAGAAGACAAGCTGTTAAGCTGCAGTCTGCCCTTCCGCACCAGACAATGACAAATACAAAGTTGTCATATATCATCTCTGCTCATTTCAAGTACCCTTCTAGCTTTATTTTCAGCTCTTCATCAAATCTAAATCTCTTCTTTTGACAATAAGGGCAAACACACACACCAAATGTATAGAATACAAAGCAATATATCAAGCCAATATTCTTGCTGAGTCACAATTTCCTCCCAAGAGCAATTTTTATTGAACAAAATCATGCAATTAATAATGGCATAATAAACCCTTTTGTATCTGACCATGTTTACCGGTGGATATTTTAAAAAGTTGTTTAAAACTAAACACATCTTTAAAAATTAAAAAATCAGGACATGAAGGGTTAAAATCAAATTTTTCTACATTGAGATAGATAAAGAAAATGCTTATCTAATGCACAATTATCTTTCAAATAGTTCTTCGGACGATTGAACTCCTTACATTTGGATATTACACCTGAAGAAGGCCAAAGAGTTCAATCATCTGAAGAACTATTTGAATGTTAATGACCTTTCTCATAACTATAGAAAATATCTGTACAATTGTACCATAGTGAAGGGGTGCATAAATGCAAATAGATAGATAGATAAAAGAAAAGAAAATATCAAAGTTCAAAATATACAGATTGACACTAACTAAGGGTAACTCGGGAGAAAGGGTAGTACGAGTCAAAACATTGACGGAAAATACCTAAAAATACAAATCTGTTTAATAAAGAGCACGGGTGAATTCAAAATAGCCAAAATTCAAAATATACAGACTAGACAAGATGAATTAATTTAACCTTTAGAAACTATAAACAACTACACTATAAATCAGACTGACAGAGCGAAGACAAAACAGAGTGGCCCACAGATACAGGCTGAACGGCCGTCTCCAAAGCCTGCCTCGACACCCACTCTCACTCTCTCTCTCTCCCTCTCTGTCTCTCAATTTTATAGGAATATCTGTTTGACAAAAATTTCTGTAGAATTACAAATAAACAGTATATTCTTTTACAAGAAAACATGTCTCCGTCTCGATCCTTTGTTGCAGGCCAATCCTTTCCAGAGACTAATCTCCATCTTCCCAACGTCTGGACACATTGTGCGCTCTGACACCGTCCACAACAAGGTGTGACCAAACCAACGAACTGTCGTGGAACGTTTGTCGCCAACTTCCAAGAAGATGATAACGTTACACAATTATCTGTTTTATTTATTTGTTTATCTGTTTTATTTATATTTAAAGATCATTTTATTCTTTGTATTGTTTGTTGATACAAATTTGACAAGAAAGATAAAAATACTATTGTGAAAAGCAAAGACTATTTAAAGTCAAATTGGTTGAAAACAAGATCAACATTTATAATGGGTCTTGAAAAAATATAAAATGCAGCGCCATTAACTAAATCATTATTTTATAATAAAAAAAACAGGTGTGGTCAGACACTCAATAGAAACTGTCACGTGACCAATGTCTTTTGTCCGAAAAATTCTTTAAATGTTAATGACCTTTCTCAAAATGATAGACATTAATTTTGCCATATTCTATTTGATATGATAAAAATATACCCACAAAAAACAGGTCTGGTTAGTCACTCAGTAGAAACCATCACATGACCAACATCTTTTGGCAGCATGCCGTGTTGGGGGTGATCAATTAAAGAATAAGAGAAAGGGGTGATCAATGAATAAGTTACTTATCTCGCCTTTTGTTGGGCAATGATCACTAAAAAAGTCTGAATTTTCAAAAGACAAGCATGAACACTGTCAGACACAAACTAAGGGACCAATTTAGCATAAACTTACATTGTAAATTGAAACCCCACTAAAAACCTATTGTGGTGGATTTTTCAAAAAAGAAAAAAAATTATTTTTTCTAGATATAATAAGGGGTAAATGTTGTCAGCCCTCTAGCTCCATTGCTGCAGCCTGTACACATGATACATACATAGCCAGCCAGTCAGACCCACTTGAAAACTGAAGAAAGTTTTTGGTGACAGTTTCTAATATACATCATTTTTAGTTAGAAAGCAGAATCATAACCAAACATTTAAAACCCATTTCTACTTGAAGGAACATTATGTGGGATTCTGGGTAGGCAAATTGACACACAGGCACGTGACTGCATTAAGATGTTTAGTAGTTTAGTACACTTCATGAGTTAAAATCAAGGATAAAGTATAATATTATATAAGAGACTGTGCAGATCAATTAAATTGTATGTGACACTGGTGTCACAGTGGGTTCTTATGGGTTTTAAAGTCCTCAAAGTATGTAAAGTTAAAATAATGTAAAACAGATCAAAGATGGAATACTTTTGTTTTCTGAGTTATATCCAGTCTCCAACAGCATTTCAGTAGAAACATAGGAGTTATATCAGAATTTTAAAAATATGAGCGTCATTTAAAAATTTAGGTTCAAACAACTAAAATTTATTCCAGGTGAGTTCCATTACATCAGTTAAGATACCATTGTTTTGTGTAATTTTCTTAACCCTTCTAAATCCAAAAATATATCATCTATAAACGAAATCAATGGAAAAAAAATATAATTTCTATGAACAAAATGAACATTTTTTTTTTAAATTTCAAGCATATATCGACACCTGATTTTAAAAATGTATGGTAGACAATGCAGTACACATATATTTGAATGGAAAAAATAAACAAGATTAGAATGGATGAGCTGTGCAAAAAAAGGGCATGATGTTATCTGCAGCTCCCATAATTTGAAATAGCAGTCAATTTACATAAACAAAAAACAGAATAAAATATATGAAAAATATGGCAGGTAAATATTTTTTCATCATTTCACTATATTTAATTATTCATCCTTGTTATAATATTTTTATATAAGTTTTAGTCGAACTGCGATATATAAAAAATATACATTTAAAAAATATCAGTATAATCACCAAAAATGATGAAAAATCTTTTTTTAAATTTGTCCTTTAATAAATAAGTATCGAAAATTTTATTAAAATCAAATAATATGCTGAATTTTGCCAGATTTTTAAATTGCTCACTTGTCGATTTTGTGCTGAAATTTTCGTCCATTTTGTTTCTACCTACTAAATTTTATTACAACTGTACCAGAAGCAGACTATCAGGAAGATAATTCAGTCAAATACTTTGGCAAACACACAACATTTGAGCATTCAGTAACAAGTCATAAGTTGAGATAAACAAAATTCTCATCTAAAATGAAAAACATGTTAAATTATTGGTGATAAAAACTGAAATAGTACAGACATTTAATCCTGAAAAAGTAATTCTAAAAATAAACAGACTTTACCAAAATATCCAAACTCGTTTTGAGAATTTCATTTCAGAGTTAAACATAAACATTTATTGGTCTTGTTGATGCACAATAGAAATGTATAATTTGCATTTTTCTAAAAACATTGATATAGACAATATTTCAGTGCACACCTTTAAACGAAAATGTAAAAATTATTTATTATTTCACCAGTAGACCCAGTGTTACTTCTCAATTCTGGTTGGAGTGTTAATATAACTTAAATCTTCCTGATGAATTCTTTTTTTCAGATTTAGTGGGTTATTCATTAAACTATTCATAAATTAATGATTTTATTGGGAGACTTTTTACCACATACTGAAGCTAATAGCCCTTTGCTTACATTTAATAATTTCAGTTCTTTTTGTGTGTGTTTTTTTACATATATGTAGTAATTATTAAAGTAAATAAGTTTGTTACTACTTGTAATATTTTGTGGGGAGTTAGGCAGAAGAATACCTTTAACTCTTTATGGGGCAAGTAACTATATATGATCACCTGAGGATCCGTCAGTGACATGCAAATATTGTAGCTACAAAGACAGCATAATCTGCACCAATGTGGTCTGCAAGCTTTGCAAAGTAGACTTGTGCTTGAATAAAGACAGAAACTGTTTGGAATCATACCACACCCCATTAAATTAGCCTGTTTTTGTCCCGTGCAATAACATTTTAAAATCAACCTGGAGGTGTTAATTTTTTGGTATCTATTCATTATATTGAATGTTATTCTTTAATTCTAGGTTTTATTTAACTTTCTACTTTAATTCTTAATTTTTTTATATTTTCCATTTTTGGTCACTTTTTGGGCGAGGCACTATGTATGATGATTTCATCAGAGAGGGTTTTGCCTGCATAAACAAAAAAATTTCCCAAAACTTGCAACTGAAAATATCTTGTAATTAGGTCTAGTTTAACATACAAAAAGGTTGTTTTGATATCTAAAATATTTTTAGGGCTTCCCTATAAAGGGTTACAGTAAGACCTTGCTCCCCTTACAGTGCATATGTTTTTTTAATGTATCTTATTTTCTTAAATAAAGACATTTTCTTCTTCTTCTAATTTGCATCGTGGATAAGAAGTCACAACATTTGTGTTAAAGATTTTTCAGTCTTAAAATTCAGTCCAAATTCAAAGTTTCAGTCAGTTCATACATAACATTTCAATAACCAAATTAACCACTGGACAGTAAACCTGATTTGATTTGATGGTCATCTTGTCAAAACTTAAATAAAATATTTTGAAGGCATTGGTAAACTGTTAGATTTATAATGAGTATCAAAAGCAGAGAAACTGATGGCGAGATCTAAGACAGCCTTCAACATCTCAACCTAACCATAATCTACGGAGGGAGGAGTTCTCTGTTTGGTCGGATTCAAAGAGAATTCTTTATTACGAATTGCTGGAACCTGGACAAACTGTTACTGCACAACATTAATGTGAGCAATTGGCTCATTTGAATAACATGTTTTAGGGAAGGTCTATGTCCAATGATGGAAGTTAAAATGATGCTGATGATGAGGAATATCAGAGTTAGACAAACATTTATCTGTTTTGTAGAAATGTAGAATTTGCATTATGGATAAGAAGCCACAAAATTTGTGTTAAAGATTTTTCAGTCTGAACTTTCGCCCAAATTCAAAGTTTCAGTCAGTTCATAACATTTCTGTTAAGTACTTTGAGTTATTCCCCTTAGGCAGGAGAGTTCTTATCAACTTCGCTGTTTTATGTTCTGATGAAAGAGCAGCCATATTGGCATTGTGTTTTTAATAGATCAGGGAGCTCGAGAAGACACGTGTGTGAATTGTTGACTGCAGTCATTTTATGAATAAAGGACCTGTGAGTACATCTTCTGTTTGCATTTTTAATCTGTTAATATCTGTTATTATACCAACCTTACAATTTGAATAAGTAAATTAACCACTAGACAGCAAACTTCATTTGATTTTATGGTTATCTTGACAAACCTAGAATAAATTTATTTACCGACTCAGCACAAGGCATGTCTATGATATTATAAAAGTGAGTAACACCTAAATCTTTTGCGAGCTTTTTTTTCTGTAATTATTCTATTTGGCTCCTGACAATCCCGTGAAAATTCATTGCACCAAATTTCTTTTATTTGTATATTTCTAATGAGTTCTGTTAAAATCCTGACTACTAGAGATTTGTTGTATATTGCTGGTAGTATTTCTTCTCATCGATGTGAGGAAGAGAGGTCTCGTCGTTGGATTGTACCTTTAGGGGAGCGAACATTCTGTCGAGGGAAATAAACTCGTAGAAAAGGCTCACCCACATGGTGGGAGAGAAAGACCTCAAAATTCAGTATTTTCAATTGAAAATCTGCGGTTCGCTTTATTCACGTTGATAACTTTGATTCCGGGCTGGTTCACAGATCACTTTGAGGCATCAAATTCTGCTTCAGTTAAAATTCTAAATGAGTGATCACTTTGCTGAATCACTACCAGCAATGGTAGTAATTAAAAAATCAAGGCTTCTTCCTCCTCTCTCACCCCTAACGGGCAGGGGAGCCAAGCCCTCTCCTAGTCCGACCTGTCACTCCTGGGATTCGGATGCTCCCTAACTCTAAACTTTAAAAAATCCCGGCCATCCTTAAATGACTCTGGTTGGTTGAATGCATTTTCTTTTGTTCCAACCTCGTCAGCCGCTTGACCCACTCTCCAACCCTGGTAACTCAATATGGCCCTTTGGTCATGTACGTCCCAAAACGTGCGAACACACGAACACACAAAACCAGAGTATATTTCATTACAGATTTAGAGAGCTTCACATTTATCTGTTTTCTCTTCATAGGCATCCACTGCCACTGCTATGTCGATTGTCAGGAACTAAGGAGTGCTTAAGTTGTGACTCGTCCTAAGCTGTCACTGTTCATATTGATCCCTGGCCTCTATCCGATTCCAACCCCCTCACCCTTGGTGAGAAGGCCTGATCAGGGGAACGCCCTCTGCTGCCCCCTCAGCGGATGCCAGGGTCTCTCTTGACTGTTTCATACACATTCTCTTTCTATTCATTGTCGTCTGGTACTATTTCTTCCCTGTTTGCTAGATCTATATGATTAGTCTCCACATCATGCTGGTGACATCCTTAAAATAAAATATTCGTCTGCCTTTTTCTATTTATTAGCTTTCATTCATAACATATTTTGGCTTTCATATTGGACAATCTTTTTTCTATTTTTTATAAATTATTCAAATAATTTTTGGCTTTATTATTGTAGTTTCCAATTTTATGCTTTAGTAACCAAGTCAGCAAAGCCAATTGGACAAGAGGAGACTGTTTTATGTAACTCCAATATAAAAATTCATTCAGTGGATAAGGAATATATATATATCTATAGTGCCAGTCAGGATTATTGGCATCCTTGAATGTTTTTGTATACCCTATACAATATCTTGTATACCCTATACAATATCTTCAGAAACAAATGGAAATCTTCCAAATCTTTATCAGAATATTCTAATAGGATGTCCAAAGTAATTTAACAAAAAATCATTACTTTTCAACTTGCATATAGGATTTTCTAAGAAGAAATTGAAAATCTGACCTGGACAGTAATATTGGCATCCTTCCTTTATATTTGGTTGCACACCACCTTTGGCAACAATGACTGCCTCCAAATGTTTCTTGCATACATCTATAAGCTTCTTGCACTTGTCAGCTGGTAGTTTCTCCTACTCTTCCTTTGCATTGAAAACATGACTCCAGATTTATGGTTTCTCCAAAGATTTTCAATGGGATAGAGATTAGGACTCATTGCTGGCCAATTTAAAACAGTTCATTTTTCCCTTTTCAACGATTCTTGCATGCTTTTGGATGTGTCCTTTAGTTTTCTATTGTGCTGGAGAACCCATGATCTTTGGTTTTCTTACACTGGGTAGCACATTTTACACTAAAATCCCCAGGTAATCCTTTGATTTCATGATTCTTTTGATACGGTCAAGGCCCTCAGCAGCAAAGCAGCAAAACATGGATCCTCCACCATGCTTAACTTTGTATAGGATAAATGATAAAGATTTGGTAAATTTCCATTTATTTCTGAAGATATTAATGTGTTGTGACTAAGCATTTATACACTATTATTAGTTTCAAGTGGGGTGGTTATTTGTCGGTTTAAGTGGGTGTGTCTTATCTGCTAGTTTCGGCTCTATGGTCATCATTCTGATTTATTATCCTTGGTCATTTTATTTCTCTTAGCTTGACCGTATCTTCATCTAGTGTTTTTGTTATTTATTATTCTAATTTTCTTTGGGTCAAAAATGCCAAAGGTCAAAATTAGGATAGCATAGATCTGGGAAACATGGCCAGACAGGTGGCACGGTAACTTAAGCTGGCGAAAACAGACTATGGCAAGTGGATGGTATGGAGACCCAAAAGAAAATTATCTTATAATCACTCTACCAAAGGTATTGAGCATTCTCAGGAAAATAAAGGTAAATAAATACCTATGCACAAGCTCATCGCATACTTATTATTATTATTCACTATATATATCATCATCATCAGCAGCAGCCATTATAAGTCCACTGCTGGACAAAGGCCTTTCCCATCTCCTTCCATGACAACCTATCTTGTGCTAACCTCTGCCAAGTCTTACTGGCAAACTTTTCCCTCTCGTCCCTCCATCTTTTGTCTGGTCTTTTTCTACTTCATTTACTGTCCCATGGGTACCAATCAGTTAATCCTTTCCCCTATCTATTCTCATTTCTTCTTTCTAGGTGACCAGCCCACCTCCATTTTTGCTGTTTAATTATTTGTATAATATTTTTCACTCTAGTCCTCCCTCTGATCCATGTTGCCGGTGTGTGTGAATGACTGCTAAACGAGCGGCCTAAATCGTAAATGTGAATAAAGAAACGAGCTCTGTGCAGGGATCAAACCCACATCCACCCTGGAAGCAACCTTATACGCAGGTTCTGCTCTACTAACTGAGATAACAAAGTTCTCATGGTAGGCAGGAGTCTTTTAATCCTACATTTTGCTGGTCTCTCTACTCTTATTTTTGTATTTAGGCACGAATATAATGTGGTTCTCTATATCGATAGTATGAAATCAAATGATGGATAATTTTTATATCCGATAGAATGTGATAATTATAAAGACAGTATATTCGTGCCTAAATACGAACATGAGAGTAGAGAAGCCGGCAAAGTATAGGATTAAAAGACTCCTGCCTACCATGAAAACGTTGTTAACTCAATCAGTAGAGCAGAACCTGTGTATAAAGTTGTTTCTAGGGTGGACGTGGGTTCGATCCCCACATGAAGCTCGTTTCTTTATTCACATTTACGATTTAGGCCGCTCATTTAGCTGTCGTTCACATTGGCGCCGGGCAAATATAGCTTCTCAAGTAATAAATGTCTTTATAATTATCATATTGCCGGATATAAAAATTATCCATCAT
>VCCN01003796.1:1044742-1064976 GCA_006491835.1 Architeuthis dux | reverse complement strand
CCCCCCAAAATAGGTTTTTAGTGGGGGTGTTCAATTTACAATATAGTTTGTTAAATTGGTCCCTTAGTTTGTGTCCGGTTGTGTTCACACTTGTTATTTTGAAAATTCAGTGATCCAACAAAAGGCAAGAGAAGTAACTTATTCATTGATCACTCCCAACACAGCCTGCTGCCAAAAGACGTTGGTCAATTAACCAGACCTATCTTTGTTTTTGGTCATAAAATCAGAGTCCATATTCAGACTATTTTTTAAATTTTTATGATGCTTTTAATAAAGACTGGAGATATTTTGAGAATTATGATAAATTCAACATTTGTTAATCACTGCTACCCACAACACTGGTTTATTGCTGGGTTTAGGTTACTCATGCGTTCTGACATTTATATCTATCTATGTATCCAGACTTTGCCCAGCTCTAACTGTTCATATTAGAAACTTGAAATCTTGCACACATACTCCCCCCAATGAGTAGGAAAAATGTTGTTTTTTTAAAAATTCCCTTCCAAAATAGGTTTTTAGTGGAGGGTTCAATATGCAATGTAAGTTTATGCTAAATTTGTGCCTACTTGTTTTTTGAAAATTCAGACCTTTTTTAGTGATCCAAGCCCACCAAAAACACAAGAGAAGTAACTTATTTATTAATCAACGCTTTTTCCAACTTTTTAATTGATCACCCCCAACACAGTGGTGGTGATTCATAATTTCCCTTGAATTATTTTAATAATTTCTAAAGTTATTTTTCTGGAAGACTTGCTGTTTTTCTACCACTTTGATAAAAGAATTGTACAAACATTCTTTTCTTTCAAGAAAATAGTCTAGTGTTTCATATTCTATAAATCATCCTCTGCATAAATCTTCACAGTCACATTTTATACGTATTTTATATAAATAGGTTGGAATAGTGGAGAGTGCGTAGACAGCAGAGGGCAGTGACAGCAGCTAGAGAGCCGGGCGTAGACTACACCATCAAAAGCTGCAACAGAGTTTGTTGCACGAGAATCGGTCTGCATAGTCAGAGCAGGTAATGCAACTCAATCATAGGCTTATCCTTGGTGCACGCTCCATTGTTTTCCGAGAGGCCAATAACATAAATTCTACTGTATGTCAGTAATACTTAAGATTCAGAAACTATTAGGCCATTTTTATCAAATTTGATGTATATATACTTAGCTCAATGCTTATCTCAACTTGGGTAATAGTTACCAATTTATATTCTGGTAATAGGCTCTTCTGTGGCTGAGGTTTCTTTTATGTGTCTGATGGCCTAGGAACTAACTAACTAGTTTTGACTAATCAACTTAGAAAGATTTAGATTTTTGACACATTTAATTAAAAATCGGTTGACATTTTTTAATTTGGATTCTGCAAGGTATTTAAATTGGACTTAGCTCAGAATTCAAACACAAACCATCGGATGAAGTACGACTCACCGTTTTTCTCCAGACACCTTTGAAAAAGGCTGATTTTCTCAGTCGAAACATGTTAAGTAATAAATAATTTTTGCAAATTATTTCTGAGTCTCCACATTGTCTTTTCCTTTCATCATTGTCTTATATGAAACTAAGAGTTAAACTTGATGGCAATCTGTAATGACCTGCTGTTATGAGCTTTTGCCACAGATTTTCAATGGGGTTCAAATATAGGCTTCCCTACTGTGATTTGAACTCATGACCTAGTGATCACTAGCCTGGTGTGTTACCACCTGTGCTAAACTGACAAAATTTATAGTAGAATTACACAAGGATGTTGAAGTAGGAGCAGAGTTTGACTCTGGAGCAGCCATGCTTGTTAATCACTGCTACACACAACACTGGTTTATTGCTGGGTTTAGGTTATTATGTATTCTGACATTTATATGTATCTATGTGTCCCAATCTATATTCGTGGAGCCATCTATGTATCCAGACTTTGCCCAGCCCTAACCGTTTATAGAAACTTGAAATTTTGCACACACACACTCCCCCTAATGAGTAGGGAAAATGTTTGTTTTGTTTGTTTTTTAAATTCCCCCCATAATAGGTTTTTAGTGTGTGTAGGGGGTGGGGGGTGTAATGAATGCAATGTAAGTTTATGCTAAATTGGTCAATAGTTTGTGCCCGCTTGTTTTTTTGAAAATTCAGATCTTTTTTAATGATCACAGATCAACAAAAGGCAAGAGAAGTAACTTATTCATTAATCACCCCTTTTTAATTGATCACACACCAACACAGCATATATGGGCGGAGGTGATTCATAATTTCCCTTGGAATGCTACTCTTATAAGGAATTAAGCATTCAGGGTTGTAGCTGGAGATTTGGGGGTCTGGTCTCCTTGAGCCCCACCCCCCTCTCCAGCATTTAGTACAATGGTTCCCATAGACATTGAATAATGTTAGTAGGTGAACTATTATTCATAAAGCTTTTGGGGGCCTCCCTCCATTTCTGGCCCGGGCAGCAAATCATCCCCACAATCCTCTCCCTTAGCCACACCTCTCTAAGCATTATTATTAAACAGACCTTTTTCTCTCATCTTCATCTAGAAAAAATAAACTGATGCCTAACATTCATTTTAGTCAGAAACACAAAAGGATCGGAAAAAATGATTTTCTATCAGATTTTCAGGATAACAGATTTGATAGAAAGATTAATTTCCTGCCTTTCTTTAATAACAATATTATCTGCCATGTTTTTTGTTTAATTATAGTGTTGCATGCAGATCAAAATAAAAATTCAAGACATTTGGGGATATGGCTTATTAGCTTGAGGACACTGAAAACCTTGCATGTGAATGTGCTATGGAACTATGTAATAACTGAGGACACTAATAATATTTACCCCATATTGGTTTGTAATCAGACAGAACATAGGTTTGCAAGTGTTTCCCTAGTGCATTGATTTTCATCTCACGGCACAGTGAGCCAGGCATTAAAATGGTCGAGGCAAACCATCAGGATTTAAGAATAGATTTGATCATTTAAAAGGAAATGAACAAACTAATAATTTATTAATTTTGTAAGCTTAGTTTAACAAACAGAAGATGTACTTACAGGTCCTTTATTCATAAAATGACCGCAATCGTCGATTCACACACGTGGCTTCTCGAGCTCCCTGATCTACTAATAACAAAATGCAATATGGCTGCTCGTTGACCAGAACGTCAAACGGCGCCACTTACCAAAAGTGGATAAGAACTCTTCCACCTAAGGGGAATAACTCATGATAGTTAACAAATTTTATTGCTAAAAGTATATATTTGATCATGGTTTTTGAAAGTTTTGTGCATATTTGTAAAACTCCCTTGGCACACCTATGAATGCTTTGCGGCACGCAAATGTGTTGTGGCACACTGATTGAAAGTCGCTCTCCTAGCTGCTCATCTGATTATGATGATCTGAGGTCACATAGTTTAATTAACTAAGTCAGAGGTTAATAGAAGGTGTAACTGAACCTGTCTTTGTTTGACCATTCCCTCTCCAAACTGGACTTGAATCTGTTAACATTCTCTGCAGAGAACATTTTATTTTAGTGTGAAAAAAAAGTATACAATTTGTATATACAAGCACACATCATAACAATCATATTTACACAATATCTAGGGCCTTAAATCTTTGCGGTGGTATAATAAACATCATAATTCTTCTTAAAATCATATGCATCTATTGATAGCACTACATATTCCCGTAATCTATTCCAAAGTCTATTGCTAAAAAAGAATTTTCTTATATTCAATCTACTTCTATTTGCTTCTACCATATATGTGTGGCCTCTCCAGTCCCTTGTACCTGCTTCTAGTAAAAAATACATCAGGGTTTACTAAACCATGCATAATCTTAAACATTTCTATTAAGCCGCCCCGATCTTTCCTATTTTCTAACGATGTTAATCCTAACACTTTTAGCCTATCCTCATAATTCATACTTTTTAATTCCAGTACTAACTTAGTTGCTCATCTCTGGACTTTTTCTAAAAGATTTTTCTCTCTCTCCAAGTACGGTGACTAGGTCTGTGCACAGTACTCTAGGTGTGGATGGACATAAGTCTTATATAGTATAAGGAATGGGTTCTTGTCTATATATGAAAAGGTATGCTTAATCAGTCCTAGTACCCTGTTCACCTTAGCCGCTGTACTGGCCATATACCTGGAAAATGATAGTTTATCAGTTACTATGATACCAAGATCCTTTTCATCATGTACAATATCTAGTATATTTCCGTTCATACAGTAATTGTAACACAGACCGTGTCTCCACTTAGGTAATTCCAGTCTGCTGTTACTCTTGCAGTGAAGAACTGTTTTCTAGCACCAGTTACAAGGTAAGTTTCAAGTTTGTATGTGTGGCCTCTAGTGAGAGTATTTGTTGAGAGGACCAACATATGCTTGGTTGGACAGATAGAAGAATGAGTGGGGACTGAATTAGGCTTTACATTAGATTTAAATGGGTAAAATAATATATAAATTCTCAGAAGGGTTTTTTTCTGGCTTATATTTTACAGGGTTAAGTTGGGTCATTACAATTATTTGTAATTGCATATTATAGCTCAGTTGTAGAACAGAAGGTCAAAGGGGCATGATTTTAGGGGGGGGTCAGGCCTCTAATTTGCCGACAAAATGGGTGTACAGGTCAAATAAGGGAAGAAATCAGTTTTGCCAAGAATGGTTTGTTATTTATAGCTAAAACTATAATTTTAAAATGGCTAAAATCAGCTAAATTTTATATATTCTATATATTTTAAATGTTATATATATCATTTAAAGCTTATTTATCAAATAAAATAACTCTACACTAAGACTCCAGAACAAATTATTAATAAAAATTGAACATTTACTTTTATTAACCCTATCAGATTTAATCATCTATCAGAGATATTTATCAGCTAAATTGGAAAAAATCAGCCAGATCTAGCCGAAAAATGGCTAATTCGGCAACTGTGGAAAAATTTGATGATAGAAAGTGCGTGAGAGAGATTTTACTTAAATGATGTGATAACTGCAAATATTACTCAAATATTCTATTAAGGTGATGAATACTAAATGAATTGATGAAACTGAAAAAGATTTTGCTGATTAACAATCTCTTCTTAAAACTGACATTAATGAACTGAACATTTTTTTTTTTTATATAAAAATTAATTTAAAAAAATTAACAGCTTCAATTGCATATTTTCTGAAAATGAATATTTTTTACTCTCCAAAATAAAATTTTGCAGCTTGTAATATCTTTTAAAATGCCAACTGTAAATTTAATCGATGCTAGTTAATTGGTAGCGGAAATTTGAAACAAAACACTAAAAATAAAAATTAAAACAAAAATCAACTAGAAAACACTCAGAGAGCATACATCTCTCTCTACACCATTGTCAGGGGAAGTAATTATGCATGGATCCACCCCAAAATTTACTCGCTTCTTCTGTAGGTCACAGTCAAACCTTCCACAAAATTTCATAGAAATTCATTCAGAACTTTTGGAGATATAGTGTGGTCCGCCATATAACTACGACAGATGAGAGGTAATTGTGTATGGCCCCAAAATCTAATCACATCTTGCATAGCCTAGTGTACACTCCTCCATAAAATTTCATTGAGAACTTTTCATGCGGACAGACATGTGCATATACATAAATCTATGGGAAAAAACGGAAAAATATCTCTCAATCAAAAATAAAATCCTGGATCCACCCTAAAATTAACCACTTCCTTCCTACCCCATTGCCCACCCTTCCACAAAATTTAAATGAGAAATTTTGGAGATATCATATGGACAGACACAGAACTTTTGGAGATATTGTAGGGGAGGTAACTGCATGAATCTGCTCAAAAAATTAATCATTTGTTGCGTAGCTCATTGCCCACCCTTCATTGAAATCCACTGAGAACTACTAGAGATAGCGTGTGGACAGACATGAAAAGACACGACCGGATACATTAGTGTGAAGTGAAAACAAACAGTCTCAGCCAGAGATTGAACTCTGCTTGTCAAGTCCATTCTCCGTGCTGTTAACTACTAGGCCACTGTGCACCTACAAAGGAGAAAAATATTAGAATGTCCTCTACTTTATAATTAAATGCATGGATCCATGTAGGTAGTTTGTATTTATACAGGTTTCTGAAAACCAACTTAGAATAGCACAGAGATCTATGGAAAGAGCAATGCTAGGGATAACTCTAAGAGATAGAAAAAGATCAACATGGATCAGAGAGAAGACCAGAGTGGAAGATATTATACAAATAATAAAATGACAATAGATGGGGGAAAAGACTAACTGACTGGTGCCTATGGGACAGTAAACGCAGTAGGAAAAGACCCGACACAAGATGGAGGGACGAGATAGAAAAGTTTGCCGGTAAGACTTGGCAGAGGTTAGCACAAGATAGGTTATCATGGAAGGAGATGGGAAAGGCCTTTGTCCAGCAGTGGACCTATAATGGCTGATGATGATGAAGAGTAACTAACGGTTCTCTTCATTGAAAAGACATCACAAGGAGTTAGAATACAAATCTAACTAGCATTCCAAGGGAAATTATGAATCACTGCAACCCATATATTCTGTGTTGGGTGATCAATTAAAAAGTTTCGCCTTTTGCTGGGCTGTGATCATTAAAAAAGGTCTGAATTTTCAAAAAACAAGCGGGCACAAACTAGTGACCAATTTAACATAAACCTACATTGCATATTGAACACCCCTCTAAAAACCTATTATGGGGGAATTTTCAAAAAAACAAAAAAAACATTTTCCCTACTCATTGAGAGGAGTATATGTGCAAAGTTTCAAGTTTCTACTATGAACAGATAGGGCTGGCCAAAGTCAGGATTCATTGATAGATACATATAAATGTCAGAACACATGAATAACCTAAACCCAGCAATAAACCAGTGTTGTGGGCAGCGATGACAAGAGTGAAATGAGTGCTACTTAACTTTGGGTGGAAAGCAATGTCATCCAAAAAGTTGAAACTCTAAATCATATATTTTTATGACTAGCTGAATCTGCCACCCGGAGTGAAGCTGAATCTGCCACCCGGAGTGAAGCTGAATCTGACACCCTGAGGGCAACAATCCAGCTAATAAAACTAAAAAGTTGCCAAGAATTCAAATTTCTCCAATCTTTATTCATACTAATGGCACAAAGATTTTGACGATAAAATTAACTTTTATACTTACTTTAGCTCTATCCAGTAGCAGCAGTAGAAGTAGTCACTGTGTATTTATATCAAATCTATGCTAGCAGAGAGAAAACTAAAACATATCATGGTGACATAGTTTTGGTTACATATCCTTACGTTAGGGTCATTACTAATAGGATTTATGAGGAGACAAAATCATAGATTATAAGTATAGAAACAAATAGATGAACCAATACACTTTCATGAATACCTTACAGTATATGAGCATCCAGATATACTTTGAGATATATCAGTTAGCATTTTAATAGCTGAAGTAGGATTGGCTGGTATGAAAAAGGTTAATTTAATACAAAAAAGAAAGACTAGAATTCCGAGGGAAATTATGAATCACAGCCACCCATATATGCTGCTTTTTACCTTGTAAATTAAGCAGTGGTGGTGGTACAGTTACCTTGATGAAAATACTATCAGCAATGGTTTGAATCATAAATTTATGATTTTAAAAAACAAAAACAGGTCTGGTTAGTCACTCAATAGAAACTGTCATATGACCAATGTCTATTGGCAGCAGACCGTGTTGGGGGTGATCATTTTAAAAATTTGGGAAAAGGGGTGATCAATAAATAAATTACTTCTCTCGCTTTTTGTTGGGTGGTGTTCAATAAAAAAAAGTCTGAATTAAAAAAAAAAGTCTGAATATTAAAAAAAAAAGCATGAACACTGCTAGACACAAATTAAGGGACCAATTTAGCAAAAACTTACATTGTAAATTGAATCCCACACTAAAATCCTATGGGGGGGTTAATTTTTTTTTAAAAAGAAAGGTTTTTCTAGACATATTAATAAGTAAATGTTGAAATTTTCAGCCTTTGCACCTTGGGGGGCCCCTCCAACATTTAGTAAGATTAGATGAAAAAGGAAAATGCACTGTCACTTAATTGATGAAAAACAACCCCAAAGGCTGAATTATTATTTATGCAATTCATGTATGTACAAATATATCCTTGTTATTGTATAATGTCAGTAGAAATGCAGTAGGTGAACTACTATTTATAAAGATTTTGGAAAAAGGGGTGATCAATAAATAAGTTACTTCCCTCGCCTTTTGTTGGGCAGTGATCACTAAAAAAGTCTGAATTTTCAAAAACAAACAAGGGGACACAAACTAAGGGATCAATTTAGCATGCACCTACATTATAAATTGAAGCCCCCACTAAAAACCTATTTAGGGTGGGAATTTTCAACCAAAAAAAAGAAGTTTTTTCTAGACATAATAAGGAGTAAATGTTTAAATTATCAGCCCTCTAGATCCATTGGTTCGGCCTGTATGTGTGACACATACATAGCCAGCCAGCTGGACCAACTCAAAAACTGAAGAAACCTATTTTGACAGTTTTGGTTAACTGTGTCATTTACTGAACTATTTCTAGGATTTCCATCCTTCAATAAAACCTTGAAAAAATGTTTAATGTGACTCTCTTTTAGACAGACCTTTTTATGTTTAATGTGACTCTCTTTTAGACAGACCTTTTACCTATACAAAAGAGGATCATGGTCTAACAACACTCAACCAAGTGAGAATTTGTAAAGGTTTTCCTGATAAAACCAACCTCCCACCTGTCTTCATTTCAGAACAGAATAAGTCATGTGAATTCGCAATCTGCCACAGGCGGAAATAGCACAACATGATGAAGCTAATAAGAACAGGAAGATCATATTTATTATAAATAAAAATTGATAATACTGCAGGCAATACGTTGGCAGTTGTTCAAAGTAAAACACATTCAATTCATAATTCTGTTTGCAGCAAAGCCAGAATCAGGTGATAATTTGCTTTGTATCTGCAGGTTACCAATGCACCATTGCAGTAAGCAGAGGTGTGATGTCATGTCATACAATAACAATTCTCAATCAATGATTGGATGGAAGTCAAATGAATATGCAAAATAGAGACATAACGGTATGACCAAATAGTTTCTGGAAAATTAATTTTTTTTTAAAGATTTTAAAAAATTAAATTAAACCTCATTTACATTTTTATAATATTTCAAAAATATCAAAAGAAATAAGATACAGGTCTGGTTAGTCATTCAATAGAAACCGTCTTGAGACCAACGTCTTTTGGCAGCATGCTGTGTTGGTGGTGATCAATTAAAAAATTGGGAAAAGGGGTGATCGATGGATAAGTTACTTCTCTCGCATTTTGTTGGGCAGTGATCACTAAAAAAATCAGTTTTTCAAAAATCAAATAGGCACAAACTAAGGGATCAATTTAGAATAAACTTACATTGCAAATTGAACAACCCACTAAAACGTTTTTCCTAAACATAATAAGGAGTAAATGTTGAAATTTTCAGCCTTCTATATCCATTGGTGTGGCCTATACACTTGATACATATATACATAGCCAACCAGCCGGACCAGCGTAAAAACTGGAGAAACCTATGTTGATAGTTTTAGTGACAGTTTTTAATATCTATCAGAAAAGACTATTAAAGTACTTCTCTCCTTTCCAACTACATATTTATAGCCAGCCAGCCAGACCAACTTGAAAACTGAAGAAACATATGTTGGCAGTTCTGGTGACAGTTTTGGTTGATGGTTTCTAATAATTTCATACACATGCTGCTTCCAAAAACCACAGCTGTGTCACCAACAAAGCCTTCATCAAATGATGACTCTGAGGTCAGACATGGTTTGGGGGCCAAAGCATCATGTTCATCTTCTAACAAAATGCTAAAAGAAATTACTTTTGAATTCAAACTGGTACTCTTTAATACAATCATGAAAGAAGGGATTATTAAATTGATTTAGATTTTTCAAAACTATTCTTTTATTCACATTAATAATGAAGAGAAATTCCTAAAAACTGCACATTTACGCACGGATCCCAAAGTAAACATTTTAGAGATGGATGAACTGGCCTAAAACATGGACAACTTGCACAACATTAACAGAATATGAAATAATTCTATAAAAATTAATTAAATACTAGCATTCCAAGGGAAATTATGAATCACTGCCACCCATATATGCTGTGTTAGGGGTTAGCAATTAAAAAATTGGAAAAAGGGGTGATCAATAAATAAGTTACTTTTTTTTTGTTGGGCAGTAAAAAGTCCAAATTTTCATGAATGCTGCTGGACACAAACTAAGGGACCAATTTAGCATAAACTTACACTGAAAATTGAACCCCCCTCTAATTAAAAACCTATTTGGGTGGTGGGGGAATTTTCAAAAAACAAAAACATTTTCCCTACTCAATGAGGGGGTGGGGGTTCAAAATGTCAAGTTTCTACTATGAACGGTTAGGGCTGGACAAAGTCTGGATACATAGATAGATACATATAACTGTCAGAACACATGAATAACCTAAACCAGTGTTGTGGGTTGTGGTGATTAATATAGATATAAGCTTGCATATATTAGGTTTGATTCTTTGGCAGAAATAGCAAATAACTGAGGGTTTTTTTGAAAGGTTTACATCTAACTATAATAATACACAGTGTGTGTTGGTTGCTTTGTTGCTTTGTTGCTTGGTCGATCCGTCTGTCACAGGGAAAAGGGAGTATGACATTTTCACAGCCTTAATTTTCCCCACGGCTCATTTCCACTTCCTTTCTTCCCCATCTCCAGCCAGTCACCACTGCACACTGCCCACTTCACCAGAACGGAAACCCCCAACCCATCCAATGTAAAATGTGGAAAGGGGACAGGCAAAACTTCTTAAAAGAGATTATTTTGTTGAAAAGTAAAACTATTTATGTTCAATCTTCTACAATTAATAAAAGTAATTCAAATAATATTACCAAAAGAATTACATTTTCTGATGCAAACCAGACTTCAATAATCTAAGTATTAAAATGCTTGTTTGTATTTGTCAACCTACGGTGGATATAACACTTCTTACACTCTCAATGTTGCATACCTACTTATCATATATGTAATACGTTTATCATTCTTATGGGAGAACTTTTTCCTTGGAACATTTAAGATATACTAATCCCACTGCATTGTCATTCAATCACAATTAATAACACCAAAGTTCAAACTTTCAACAAGATCAACCATTCCAGCCACAACCAGTATTTAGCCACATACAGTATCGCCCATAAATAAGTACTCCCTTACAACTTTTTAATAGAAATTTAA
The DNA here is from genome assembly GCA_006491835.1 of Architeuthis dux. Lineage (NCBI taxonomy): Eukaryota > Metazoa > Mollusca > Cephalopoda > Oegopsida > Architeuthidae > Architeuthis > Architeuthis dux. Next base: position 1,053,722 of record VCCN01003796.1, on the reverse strand, counting down.
TTGTCTTCTAAACCAAACATAGCAGGATTTTATTATTTCTAGTGGAACATTACACAATCAAAACGAATATTATTAGGTATTATTTATGACCAAACTCTACAGCATTGAAACTCTGTTGACAAAATATCTTTTTGTAGTGTTGTACTCATCTTTGAACGGCAACATATTTTTTGGCAACAGTTTCAATGCTGTAGAGTTTAGTCATAAATAATACCTGATAATATCTGTTTTGATTGTGTAAAGTTCCACTAGAAATAATAATATCCTGCTAAGTTTGGTTCAGAAGAAAATTAAATCTCTATAGAATAGTGGTAGGGATGTACTTATTTAGGGCGATACTGTATGTAATACTTTTATCATTCTTAAGGGAGACTTTTTCCTTGGAACTTTAAGATATACTAATCTCACTGCATTACTCCAACACCAAACTATTTAGGATGCAAAAACTATCTATGTCATTCAATCAGAATTAATAACACCCATGTTCAAATGTTCAAGATCCAACCATACCAGCCACAACCAGTATTTAGCCATATACAACTGTTGCTTTTTCTAGAACTGGGCATCACAAAAATATACAAGTTAAATTTATCTTCTTTTTCTTTAGATTCCATATCTTTCGACGTTGGATGACACAGTAAAGTAAAGCGTCCCGTCTCTTAAGAGACAACTCCAATGGAGTATGGAGCCCGGTGACGAAGACCCGGTTTCTGTTCAGCTTAGTGATTCTTGCAAGTTTCAAGTCTGGTCAAGACCAGGACTTTATTCCAAAAAGTTTTTATGACCAACCCCTTGGCAAGTTGCAAGTCCACCAAAGGGATACCTCCACACTAATCACACAGCTTAGAGTGTAATTTCTCCTAATGAAGAGTTTTCCACCCTCTTCGCTCATACTGGTAATCGAACCCAGAACCTTCTGCGTGTGAGGCAGACGTGCTAACCATTACACCATCCGAGCGGACACAGTAGTCCTCTACTTTTTCCTGTCCATTGCTGTTCTTACTCTACATTCATACAGTGATCCGGTCCATTCTTTGATGCTGTTATACCAATTACACTTTGGGCGACCTCTATTTCACTTTCCGTCAATATATCTTTCTAGTAATATTCTGTAGATGTTATTTAGTATTATTAGATGTCCAAAATGTCTTGATTTTCTTTCCTTGAAGATCTTGATCAGTTGTTTTTTATCATTCGTTCTTTGAAGCTCCTCCCGGTTTGTTGTTTCTCAGTCCATGACAGTTTCAACATCTCTATGCCCACATCTCAAATGCTTCCATTCAATACTTGATTTTATTTGTTAGTTTACTGCCCTATTTTTGGTGTGGATTGTTGTTCTTGTTACATAGGGAAGTAAAGTCAACTCTGACTTTGTCCTGGAGTTTGACAATTTTATTAATCAATAACATAATCGCCGCCATTAGGAATTACAGTCTTCTTCTTGTTCTTGTTCTTGTTCTTCCATGTCTAGACGTTGAATGGCACAGTAGTGGTCCTCCACCCTTTCCTGTCCATTGCTGTTCTTACTGCACATTCAACTGCAATCTGGTCCATTCTTTGATGTTGTTATACCAGTTAGATCTTGGGAAACCTCAACTTCTCTTCTAGTGTTCTGTAGATTTTATTAGTCTTATTGAATGTCCAAAATATCTTAGTTTTCTTTCCCTGAAAATGGGTTTTTTTTCACTCTTTCTTTGAAGCTCTTGCCCATTTGTTGTTTTCTCAGTCCATGACAGTTTCAATATTTTTCTCTATGACCACATTTCAAATGCTTCCATATGTTTTTCAAGTGTTGTTGTTACTGTCCATGTCTCTCCTCCATAGTACAAAGTACTCCATACATAGCATTTTTAAATTCTTTTTCTTCTTTCAAGATTGATGTTCTTGTTTGTTAATGTTGACTCCATCTTGTTGAAAATTCCCTGAGTTATTGATATATGACATGAGATTTCTTTTTCGCTCTTACCATCCACTGTCAATAATTATTCAATTCATGAATGAATCTTCTTGTTTAATTTCTTTGGTGTCCACAGTTAGTTGAAATTTGGCACTTAATTAATTTAAAGCTTGCGATGCTGACTATTACTATACTGTAATGAGTTCAATCCACACTGGGTGCCCCACTACTGTGGCCTTGTGTCAAACAAAGCTAAACTTAGGAAATATCAAGTATATTCTGCTTCACTAAGTTTAGCTTAATTTGAAACAAGGCCGCAGTAGAGTGACACCCAGTGAGGATCAGATTCATTACAGTAGCAATGATCAGCATCACAAGCTTGTTAATCATTACTACACTGATTGTGAAAAATAGGGATTTCATGAAATTACTGAAATGTTCAGGGATTTCATAAAAATCACTAGTTTTACAATTTTACTTTATCATATACATGTACTTGCAGAAAACGTCTGTGATACATCATTCTCTTAAAGGATCTTAGGGTTTATTCCCAGTGCCATGTTAATGACACTCATTACCACAAATTTCAGTTAGAGAAAAGTCATTAACCAATTTAAAACTTTCACAAGCAATATCACCATCTTGTAGCAATATCTATTGTAACAATGTGTGAGTTTCCATGGCATGGTTAGTGAACTGTACTTAATTGTTAGAGTTCAATCCTTACCGAGTGGATTACAAAATACGAGTTTGGGACAAACTCACCCAATATTAAGAAATACCTATTGTAAATAATACATATTTGAGAAGTATTACCAAATAACAGTGTTAAAGTATGTAGATCCACTTGATCAGCGTCAACATGGAATAACACAAAATAACACATACACTTTGGAGTCTTCAGTTCGCTTTATTACACTCGTTTTGGGTCGCCAACCGCCAAACTGTTTAAATACAGTAAAATATCAGAAAGAGAACTCCCGAATGAGAGAGTTCCACTACTGATCATTAACAAAGAAAGCTGACATAGTTATCTTTCTTTGTATATGATATATTAACATATTGACAAACAGTAATACAAACACTTTACCTGTATATTCATGCAGTGTTAAAATTGCAAATTTCTATACAAAGAAAAAATTAACAATAAGACAAAACAATTTAGCTAAGCTGTTAAGCTTAAGCCAGCAGTTCCCAAAGTGTGGTCCTCGAGACCCATGTAAGGGGTCCATAAAAGGATGAAACGAAAGATGAAGTGAAAAAATATAATCAAAATATCCACATCTAGATAGAGCAAAGAAAGACCTATAAAATAAAAATGTTTTAATAAATTACCTGAAGTCACTATCTACCATCAAGGCATGGACAACAAGACATGTGTCAGCTTCTTCATGGTTGTACTTATGAAGGAGGAAACTGCATTTTTTGTTACTGAATATATCCAGCCGTAACTATGTATGGATGTTACAGTAAGCTTATACCTTCCGATGTTTCAAGGTACTTGGCAATGAGTCATATGAGCTTTTCCTTGTTTTCTCCACTATTCAGAAAGTCTTGCCATTAGCCTCCTGGCAACATATTCTGGTCAGATCCGTCAATCCAGACACTTGCTCCTGATTCTCTCTTTCATTTCTTGTGCCAGTCTTAATGCTGTCCCTTTTGTATGTGTCATTGATAAGTTCTGCCTGGGTTGCCTCTTACTCTTTAGGTGGGGTCACGAACTGTACCAAACTCTTCAACCATTCCCGGTAAGTTCTCTTTGGTTGCATGGAAAGAAATGCAGCCAGACCATTGATGAACTATGAGCAGTTTTTTGGTGTCTCTTCACAAATTGAGCCAGATTTGGTGATCAGATAATTTCTCAGCGATGCCTTGTCAGACTGTCTGAGGGATGCATTGGTTGTGGCTAAAGTTAACAGCACTGTTATTATTGATTATTGAAATGTCTCTTCTCAGGTGACAGATTTTGCAATGATCTGACCAAATGCTTGGCTGTCTTCTTGTAGTAAAGATACTGATCTTTGTGTTTTTTTCTTCTTTTCGTGGCCATTGTTCAGCTTCAGCCTCTCAGTTGGCTCAAAAAATCCTTTGTCGTTGCTTTTGAGTCTTGCGTGGACAATCTTAAACAATGCATTTCCGGTAACAGGAACATTGAGCAGATTTTTTCGATTTCTAAACCAGTATGAAAACATTTTGGTGAGCATGTGTCAAAGGGATTGTCACTGTAATTCTTTAGCTGGACCTTCAGACCTTTTTACATGATCAGCATGATTCTTTCTTCTACCTGGAGTTAGTTTGTTGTGTCTTGGGGTTGTTTTTAAAATAAGCTGCCCCCTGCTGGAGTTTACTGTGATTATGGATAGTTCGAATCCATGTATCAACTGCTGAAGAGTTAAAGCAAAAGCCAGCCCTGAAAGGTCCTGCGGTTCCTTTTGTTTCCTTATTAAATAATTCTGTTATTAAATCTCTGTGAATCAACTAGAATTTCTCCTCCAATACTTCTGCCAAAACTATTCACTCTCAGTTCTTCAAATGCTGCTGTTGTAAAGAACGCAAATAAACATGTTGATAGCTACAATATCTTACATAATTTTGATAGTTGAATAAGAAGATCTGGTTCAGCTTAGCCCTCTCAAACTGGAGATGTCGCTATATGTTTCCACCTCTTACAGCTGAGACCATTGCAAGCATTGAGGAAACATCTTTGAGATAAGCAAGAGCCATGCTTGCTTCAGAACTATCCTCTGCTTTGCTTAGATCTGTAGACTTTCAAATTATCATGAATTGATTACTTTCTCCATTGTACTTGAACTTCTGATGTTCCAAGGTACTTGGCAATGAGTCGTATGAGCTCTTCCTGGTTTTCTCCGCTATTCAGAAAATCTTACCATTTGCCTCCTTGCAACATGTGCTGGTCGATTCCATCAATCCTGACTCTTGCTCCTGATTCTCTCTTTCTTTTCTTGTGCCAGCCTTTATGCTGTCCCTTTCTTAGAGCAAAGAGCAAAGTCAGCAATTCTGGTGCTGTGTTGGTATGACAAGCTGTTATTTCTTCGACCTTGGACCAGACAAGGGCATCAAAGCATTCTAAGTGAACTCTTATGCATATATAGTAGTAATGTCTTTCAAAGGCCTGATCAGCTGACCCCGAGTCTATCAAACCTGGGTCAATCTACCTATACAACTATGCCATTTGAATAGCAGTTTTTGTCTGATACTCAGTGGCGAAATCTGTGCATCAGCAAGATTAGGTTTTGGTACAGATCTTTATTCTTCCAGAGGATATGAAACAGTTTTGAATAAACTGCTTGATGAGAATGAACAAATATGTGTAGAATATCTAGATCTGCCATGATGTCCAGCAAAGAATCAAGGTATTTTTTACATACAGGATATTCTGGTGGCTCTCCAGTTACTGGCAAATACTCTTGAATGCATTTTTCAGTTGTACAGTTGGGTACCATCTTATTGAAAGATGTCCAGGAGCTGAGTGAAGGTAATTCTTCGCCATCCAATCCAAAAGGCAGAGACCCTATGGCCAGACCATGTTACACCTTTTCTGAAGCATGCATCAAGTTCCTCACATGAATTCTCATCGTAGCTATAATTTGCCATAGGTGGAGGTCCGACATGTTTCCCAATATCATGGGTGGTGCCTGCACCTGTCACTGTTTCTTGCTTTCCATTGTTGTTGTCCATTGCGCATGTTTGACAAAAGCAGCTGTCTCGAAGAGACCATTCTTGACCATGCCATGTTTTGCATTCTTATGTCTTGATAAGAAATGGCAAGATTGCATTTGTGCAGCATATTTGCAACTTCCTTGCTGCCGGCCAATCTATGAATGACAAGCCCCATAACCACTTGCTTTGGACTAGGCTCTCGTGTGATAAGGCTCTCCCAATCGATTGCTAGAGACAAAATCTGTATAATTTTAATGTGCAAATTTGTTGTAGTATAACCATATTTATTCTTCTCATCAAAATCTCAATATTATTAACAGCAAAAAATACAAAGGTGAATTTTGAATATAGATATCCATTGCTTGGAATAAATAATACTTGATATGATAGATGAATGATTTTAAATAACTCAATCAGGTTTATCTATAATGATATTTGCAGGTCAGACAGTTGACATTAATGCTTATTCACAAAGCAACAATGATTGATATCAACAAAAGGAAGGAATCTGACTAAAAAATATTATCCCAATATTATTGACATTCCAAGAATAAAATAATCAAATTTTACTCTCTCTTTAAGAAAGAAATATATTGTTGATGTGGCTTTGAAAAAGTAGACTGCACTTTGGAAAGAAGACTAGTAACCATTGAAAAAATGTACAATTATTATGTTCTTGTCTGACCCGTTGCTAAAGGAAACCATTAAAAAATATCTACAACTCATGGTGTAAAGTTGTTATAATGACAGATATTAACAGATTTAAAATGCAACAAAAGATGTACTCACACAGATCCAATTTATTCATACATATTTACAATGACCGCAATCAACACAACATGCATTTTCTCAATCTCCTAAAACCAATATGTCTTCCCCGACCACGAGGGCATAAACAATGGTGCCTTACCGGAAGTCGATAAGTGCTCTCCTGCCTATGGGGAATAACTCAAATACTTACTTAACACATGGGATGGAATAAATGGTAATGTGAAGGTCCAATATCTGTTGAATATGGCGGGTGAGTGAAAATGAAGTCAGTGCCGAAATCCAACAGTGATTATTTTTTTCATTCCAAAATTTGGGGTTACATAAACAGCTAATAGTTGACTAAAACAAGAATTATTTATACTTAAAAAAATACTTAAAAAACACTTAACATCTTGATAAAGACATGACCTTTAATTTGAAAAAAGTTTTTATAGAAAACTATATTCCTTGTGAAAATATGTTTCTGCCTTCTTGTTCTTCATTTAATCTAGAACTTTAATTTTTATATTTGGTAATACCGAGTTTTGGGAAAAGTAAGATAATGTTGTATGTGGTAAAATTCTGCTTGTGGTAAGCTGTTCCAAACTTATTGAAAGTTTGGATTCACACATTATTTATATAATGCTAAAAGTCTGATTTTGTTCATTTGTGTGTAACCGCTAAGTAGTTGAAACAAGCATTGTAGCCAGAGGTATTGAATTAAGCTACACCTAAAATGCACTAACTTAAAGAATGCAAAACAAGTCTAGGTGATTTGCAACTGGAAAACTTTTTGTTCTGATAACACTTTCTTTTGGGAGTTAGTTTTTTTTACCTGGCTTCATATTCTGATCACTCTTTTTTTTTTAAAGTTGGGGTCAAACATGAGGGGGAACATTTTTGTTACATTTTTAGCTGTCAAAATGGGGGGGAGGCTTTTTGTTTACCTTTTAGGGGTCAAAAATGAGGGAAACATTTTTTCTTCCCCTTTAGGGGTCAAAAGTGAGGATAAGCTTCTTTTTTTCCCTTTTAGGGGTCAAAGGTGAGGGGGAACATTTTTTTCTCTTTCAGGGATCAAAAGAGAGAGGGGACTTTTCTTTTTTAGGGGTGAAAAGTGAGGGGAATCTTTTTTTCTTTTTAGGGGTCAAAACTGAAGGGAAACTTTTTTCCATTTTTGGGAAAAATACTAATTGTAGAGCCGATTCCCATATTTATTTATTTACAAATAATTATAATATTAATTCAATACAAAGGAAGTGACTTGACATCCTAGCTTAATGGCTGACGAAGGTGGCGTTTAAGCAACTAATGCAGAGAGACTTGAGTTGCATTCCAGCATCTATACATATACACAACATTGTCTCATCATATTTTGACCAATAATAAGTGAGTTACAATCACTGTGGTGGAACAACAACTTATTTTCTAAAAATAAACTAAACAAAAAACATGATCACTTCGCAGCCTTTTGGCTAAGATCAAAGTGTAATATCTGTTCTTTGAAACTGCCATGGCCTCGAAGTTCAGAGAACCACGGCCTTTCGGGGGTCCTTGTGGCATGCTCGGGTATCATCCTGGGAGAAGTTGCACAGGATATCTTGGCCAGCTGGTCGGGAGGCGATCACCATTAGCATGTTCCGGATTCTTCCTGCGAAGCTTTTGGGTTCTCCATTGTCCCCCCCCCACACACACACACCTTTATCCAGGTCCTCATCGCATTTCTCTCAGGGTCAGGGACTTGGGATTCTCTCCCCTCAAGTCTCTAGTCACAGGGACATTGGATCCCCCTTCCCCTACTGAATTTGGCTCTAAATGACCCACCAAGGTTCGATGTGCCATTAAACAAATCAATCAAACAATCAACAAAAAAATATTTTTCTGTTTTAAAAATGTTATTCCCATTTCAAATTCAAAATTATTTTAGTGTTTAAACTGATTGCTACTTTCAAAGTAAATAGTAATGGAAGAATTTCAAACCATTTTTTAAACTGTAATGAAACAAACATCCTATCAAACTTATAATAATTGAAAAGATCAATTTCTGAAACATGATTACGCTTTGAATTATCATATTGATAATTTGCAAAGCATATATCTATATATTACTTATAAAAACTTAACCTACAATGAACAAAATATCTTTTGATCTTAGGGTGGGCAATTTAAAATGCTTTTAGCATTTCCTAACAGAAATGACATTACTTGCACGTGATAAAACACACAATTAAAAATCAAAAACAATAATATTCTTAACAAAATGCCAAGATTAATACGGAAAATAACAACACAATGTTTGGACTTTAAAAGTACAAAATTAATTGTTCTTGAGAATGACCAATGAAGGTCGAAAAGCCTCGAACCAACAATTCAATGAACTTTGGACAGTTCCTATACAATCTGGATCCAGTTTTGAGGAAACTTATTCTCTGACAAAAAACTAAACAGAAAATCCTTGTCAATCAAATTCAATAAAACATGTTCAATATATATATATATATATTCATATTCAATGGAAGAAAGAAGACTGAACTCGATTCCCTTACAGTGACAGACTGTTTCACGTTTATTACGATTTTCAAACTAATGATAGTAATATTAGTAATAGTACTAGTAATAAATGTGAAACAGTCACTGTAAGGGAATCGAGTTCAG
>VCCN01003796.1:998305-1009832 GCA_006491835.1 Architeuthis dux | reverse complement strand
AAATCATACAACTTTTAAAACATATTATTTTCTGTCTCTTAAACAAATTGTCTGAGTTTTCTCACACCCTCATTGCCTGAGGGAGACCAATTCATGCATAGCTGCTTTTTCCGATTGGCCACAATTGCGCTGTTATTCATTGCCATAGAAACAGTGGCCTGAATTAATAAGTTGTATAAAAACAACTAAAATTAGGATGAGGGTAAAAACTAGTCAAATTTAATAAAAAGTGGTGTGTTACAATACTTCATCCAATAAGAAAGATTGATATATCCTGGTTATTGTATAATGTCAGTAGAAATGCAGTACTATTTATAAAGCCTTTGGGGACCCCATCCATTGGGGGCCCGGTGCACCTCCTTCAACCCTCAGCCAAATCTCTTCTACCTATTATTTTTCCATGAAACTAATAACACCAAATGGTATGCTAAACTAACAAGAACAAATCAGTCTTGTTTTATAACAGGCACTATAAAATCATCTTATCTTACAATTTGCTGAAAGTTTTAGATTTGAGACACAGGGATGATTTCTTCTCAATAACAAATGCTTCTTCGACAGAGTTTTTGAAAACAAAACAGTATTTCCCTCCTGCAGCAGGTTTCTGACAAAGTTAAGTCTTCTTTCTCCATATTGCTCTGTCCGAAACATAAGGCAATACCGTTCATAAACAATGGCTTCCTCTAAGAAGTCTCTGGCTATTCATCAATTCTTATCTTATTTTTTCATCATCATTTTTTGTAAATGTAGTTTTTTTTTGCTTCCAAACATATTTTCATTGCGTACACAACCATTTTGCCTCTACTTTGATCGTGTCTCTCCCAAAAAAACATTTCATACATCACCGTCTTCTTGAAGTGAGCCCTTTATACGTTTCTTTTAGAAAATGTCAACCAAATCTGTCAACATAGGTTTCTTCAGTTTTTAACTTGGTCTGGCTGGCTATGTGCAGTATCGCCCATAAATAAATACACCACGATGACTTTTTAATCGAAATTAAAAAATTGGAAAAATGGGGTGATCAAATCACTTTTTTAGTGATCACTGCCCAACAAAAGGTGGAGAGAAGTAACTTATTCATTGATCACCCCATTTTTCCAATTTTTTAATTGGTCACCCCATGCTGCCAAAATACGTTGGTCATGTGACGGTTTCTATTGAGTGATTAATCAGACCTGTGCTTCTTATTTTCTTTCCTATATCACGTATCCAAATCACTTCAGAGTGTGGTTTTATCAAAGAATCCGGCTGATCAAATGCCAAGTCTACCACTCAATTCTTATAATCTGTCTGTCTCAAACCATTTATCTATCCAACAATTCTAATTCCCTTTTTTCTATCATATAAAGAAAGGCCGCTCTTTTGCCATGTCTGCTGGTAAATACTTTGCCAAGTTTTCTTTTAACATTTCTCTCAGATTCTATCATCCATCTTTGATCAATCTTTCACAAGGATTTAACACATGTTCCTCATGGTAAAAAAAATCTTTGGCAAACATGGAGATGATGGCCGAAAATTATTGAATCAATTGATTCGTACACATTTTCATAATTCACAATCTTTATGTCATTGAAGTGGAAAAGTAGTCAACCTATTTGTGTTGGATATTTAGGCAACCGTGGGTGGGGGTCACAGATTTGAACCTCACAGGTGTTGAAAGTTATGAACAGGATATCGGCCAAGACCCAAACTGCAGAGGTAAGGGACCGGAAGACACACCAGATTTGGAAAAGTCATAAACAGGATATTGACTAAAATCCTGAGCTGCAGAGGCCAGGGACCGGAAGACACACCAGATATGGAAAAGCCATGAACAGGATGATGACTAATTCACTGAACTGCAGAGGCCAGGGACTGGAAGACACACCAGATGTGGAAAAGTCATAAACAGGATATTGACTAAAACCCTGAGCTGTAGAGGCCAGGGACCGGAAGACACACAAGGTGTGGAAAAGTCATACACAGGATATTAACTAAAACACTGAGCTGCAGAGGCCAGGGACTTGAAGACACACCAGCTGTGGAAAAGCCATGAACAGAATATTGACTTGGCCAGGGACCTGAAGACCCACCAGGTGTGGAAAAGTCATGAACAGGATATTGACTTAAACACTGAGCTGCAGAGGCCAGGGACCGGAAGACACACCAGGTGTGGAAAAGTTATAAACAGGATATTGACTAAAAAAAAGAGTTGCAGAGGGCGGTCTGGAAAATCTGCATGGGTGTTCGAACCCGATAAAAGCCAAAGTTAATCTCCCTCGCACTCTTATTTTAAAATGTTTTTGCGTAAAAAAATTATTTTTCATTAACGTAGAATTGGACTATTTTAAAATAAATTTTATTTAATTTAATTTCCATATTTAAAAGAATATTAAATGTGAAATGTGGTTCCTTTTCCACTTCAATAATGCAAGAATGGTGAATTGTGAAAATGTGTACGAATCAATTGATTCAATAATTATGGCCATCATCTCCATGTTTGCCAAATCCTTCATATGTTTCTTTACTCTATTATTATTGGGTGAAGTAATTGTAATACATTATTTTTAATTAAATTTTACTAGTTTTTACCTTCATCTTATTTCAGTTGTTTTTATATACAATATACCGAGTTGAAGGTTGTATAAGATGAAGGTAAAAACTAGTCAAATTTAATTAAAAATAATGTGTTTCTTTACTCCTTTATCAATCTTTTCATTACCACAAATCAAAAACAATCCAATCTGACTCTTCCAAAGTTTTACCAATTTAATCAACAGCAAACATCCTGCTTAACTTTCATCTTCTCTCAAAATTTTATCATTCAACTATCTAGTTATTCTCATTTTCCTTTTACCCACTTTTCTAATACCATTTTCATTTCATAAAAAAGTTTCACCCCTTTTAACTTAACATTCTTCAGAATTTCCTTATTACATTTTTCTTTATATTCTATGTAAGGTTGGTTTAATGACAGATATTAACAGATTAAAAATGCAAACAGAAGATGGACTCTCGAGCTCTCTGATCTATTAATCAACACAATAATAAAATGGCTGCTCGTTCACCAGAATGTAAAACAGCTCCCCCTACCGGAAATTGGTAAGAACTTTCCTACCTAAGGGGAATAACTCAAAATATTTACTTAACATTCTATATATTTTGAAAACAGTGTTTTTTTTCTGAGGCATCTTTTATTACTATTTTGTAGTGATTCCGTAGTTTGACTTCCAGGAGTTAATTTCTGCGGATCATCACGTTGTGACCTTCCTCTGTCCTGATCTGATGAATCATTGACGTTGTCTATTGGCTCATCCTGAATGGTTTGTTGGAATTTGTCCACCACGGATTTTAATCGTCAACATTGTAGTTTCTGCTGGAATATTTCTGGAAGGGAGTTGAACAGGCGTAACCACGACCTATAGCTGCTATTACATAACGTTTTAGCATGTTCACTACTGTTTTTCATCAGAGGAGGAGGACCAGATTTATACCACATCTCTTAGACCATTTGAATTGTAGTCCAATGTTGGGCACTAGTTTTTGAGTATTTTGAACACATATAGAATGTCATATCTTTCTCTTCATTTCTCCAAGCTGTAAATTTTTAATTATTTAGTCATTGGTGATAGTTTTCATTTTCAAGTCCTTCCAGTTTCAATTTTATTGATATCACGTTGTTTTGTATGGACTCCAGATGATGTATAATATTCTAATAAACATCAATAATGTACATTATTATAAACTGATATTTTTAACAATAATATATAACACAATAAAGAAATTCCTAATCTCTGAGTTGTGCTGTCTACTATTTAAGACCAAGGCAGAAAATAATGATAGAAAAACATTTTTTGGAAATTAAAAATTTTTAAAAACATTTAAAAATTAAAACATTTCAACTGGTACGTTTGACTGAAACCTTTAGGTTTCAGTCAAACAAAGTGTATCAGGAAAACAAGGCTTTAGTTACTTGTATCACTGTTTGTCGAGAGGAAGTATTAAAGATTGAAAAACAATTTCCTGTCTGTTTCCCACTCCCCAATCTATTCATTAGCCTCACTAGTGACCATAATATTAGAAACCGTCAACCAAAACTGTCAACATAGGTTTCTTCAGTTTTTAAGTGATTTTGACTGCCTGGCTATGTATGTATGTATGTGTTGCACATGCAGGCTGCACCAATGGAGCTACAGGGCTGAAAATTTAAACATTTACTCATTATTATGTCTAGAAAATCCCTCTTCCCGAATAAGATTTAGTGGAGAGTTCAATTTACAATGTAAGTTTATGCTAAATTGTCCCCTTAGTTTGTGTCACACTTGCTTTTTGAAAATTCAGACATTTTAGTGATCACTGCCCAACAAAAGGCGACAATGACAGTTTCTATTGAGTGACTAACCAGACCAGACTATTTAATTTTTGTGACTTTTTAAAAAAAAAGTATTCTTTTCATTTTAGTCTCATGTTTCATCAGATATCAAAGTATCTTAAAGATAAAAAATGTTTCATCAGCTATCTTTTCAGCTGTTACATTTCCATGAATCTGTTCATTAGAAAATAAACTATGCATCTTTCCAGTTTGAGGGGTTTTTTTTCAATTAATATTCAAAATTTGCAAAGTTCTCAATATCAGATTTTTAATCTTTTTAAACAAATTTTAAAATAATCTCTAAAACTGCTGTTGTGCAGCTTCCACATAATAAAAATGTTGCATCCATGAAAGAAATTGTGATGGGAAATGAAAAGTGGATACTTTACAACAACATGAAATACAAGAGATCATGGAGCAAATGAACCATCACTAACTGTACTGGCCAGCTTTCAACCAAAGAAGGTGATGCTGTGTATATGATAGGATCAGAAGAGAGTCCTCTACTGTGATCTCCTGCCAGAGAAACCAATGATTGATTCAAACAAGTACTGCTCCCATTTGGACTATTTTGAGCAGCAATTTAGAAAAACATCCAGAATTGGTCAAGAGAAATGGTGTAATAATTCCATCAGGATAACAAGGATAGACTATATGTTTCTTTGGTGACCAAGCAAAATTGTTTCAGCTTGGCTGGGAAGTTTTCACTCATCTGCCATATTCAACAGATATTACAATTTGAATTAACATTTATTCCAGTCTTTTGTCTGAATAAAAAACAATGTTAATCCCCTGGAAGACTGCAAAAGACATCTAGAGTAGTTCTTGAGAAAGATAAAAAGTTCTGTCAGGATGGAATTATGAAGTTGCCTGACAGATTGTAGAAGATAGTGGAACAAAACGGTAAACTAGCATACCAAGGGAAATTATGAATCACTGCCACCCCATATATGCTGCGTTGGTGGGGATCAATTAAAAAGTTGGAAAAAGGGGTGATCAATGAATAAGTTATTTCTCTCGCCTTTTGTTGGGCAGTTATGAAAAAAAGAACTGAATTTTCAAAAAGCAACCAGGCACAAACCAATTTAGCATAAACTTACATTGAACACCCACTTGGGCCCCTGTCGGCCAAGACTGACCATGGATGATGCTCAGTTGGAGCAGCACTGTCTGTGACTGAAAAGACCTATGCGGGAGTGGCATGGTCTACTGCAGAGGTTGCATCATTTCATCTCATCTGCTGCTCCCCCTCTAAAAACTTATTTCGGGGTCTGAATTTTAAAAAAACAAGCTCTAAAAAACTATTTAGGGTGGGGATTTTCAAAAAACAAAAAAAAAGTTTTCCCTACTGATTGTGGGGAGTGTGTGTGCAAAATTTCAAGTTTCTATTATGAACTGTAAGGGCTGAGCGAAGATAGATAGATACATAAATGTCAGAACCGATGAATAACCTAAACCAAGCAACAGTGTTCAAACTGGTCTGTTTTGGGTAGTGCTGATTAATATATTGTTCAATAAAGATAATGTTGAATATAAAAGAAATTACCTTTTATTTCTACTTAATAAACTAATTTTACATTACCCAATAAATATATCACTGAAATAACATCATTGCAAAATAATTCTATCCACATGATAATAGATGGGGAAAGAGATTAACCGATTGGTGCCCATGGGACAGTAACCGAAGTAGGAAAAGACCAGACATAAGATGTAGGGACGAGATAGAAAAGTTTGCCGGCAAGACCTGGCAGAGGTTAGCTCAAGATAAGAAGTCATGGAAGGAGATGGGAAAGGCCTTTGTCCAGCAGAGAAGAAGAAGAAGAAGAAGAAGAAGAAGAAGAAGAAGAAGAAGAAGAAGAAGAAGAAGAAGAAGAAGAAGAAGAAGAAGAAGAAGACCTTTTTAATGTAAATATATTTATAAATTTAAAAATAATTTGTCCTCTGTTTCTGGTAAAAAAATGCCCCAACATGGCTCTGTCGAGGAGAAGAGAATATCAGGGGTGGATCCAGGATTTGGAGCATTTCGGACCAATTTTCTTTTTCTTAATTTTTTTTACTGTCTAGTTAGACAATGGATAAAATAAATTTTGATTTTTAAGGTTAAATTATGATTACTTGGAATTATTTGGGTTTTTTATTTATAAAATTTCTAGATATAGTATCGCCCATAAATAAGTACACCCCTACCACTATTTAGAAATTTGATTTTCTTCTAAACCAAACATAGCAGGATTTTATTATTTCTAGTGGAACATTACACACCGTTCTGAACAATTTAGACACTCATCTCCAGACTTTATTAAATGCCACAAGTAAAAGCAATAGTTCTCATTCAATAACTTTTGATATTGTTTATGACCAAACTCTACAGCATTGAAACTCTGTTGCCAAAAATATGAATATGTTGCCATCCAAAGGTGAGTACAAGACTACGAAAAAAATATTTTTGGCAACATAATTGGAATGCTGTAGAGTTTGGTCATAAATAATAATTGATAATATCCATTTTGATTGTATAATGTTCCACTAGAAATAATAAAATCCTGCTATGTTTGGTTTAGAAGACAATTAACTTTCTATTAAAAAGTGGTAGGAGTATACTTATTTATGGGCGATACTGTATCTAAAATTCTTTTTTTAAATTGTGCTTTTCCTAAGCAGGGGGGGGGGTCTGCTAAATGCCCCATGGACCACCTGCCTGGATCCATGCCTGAAATTAGATCTTGCTTTTTAGTTTAAAGTCCATATCTGCAAATGCACTAAAAATGTAAATAAATTTGTGTAGAGTACATGATTATCATTGAATCAATATTTAACACTGCTCAAGTGAAGTCATTGAATGAGAACTGTTGCTTTTACTTGAGGCATTTAATAAAGTCTGGAGACAAGTGCTTAAATTGCTCAGAATGGTGTGACGCTGGGATTGATTTTAAAATTGAACTTTTCATCTAACTATCTTTTGGCATTATTAGCATGAAATTTGATGCCTGAATATACACAGATGAAAAGTTACCAAGTTTACAGTTAAAAAATGTAATCATAAACAGGTGTGGTTAGTCACTCAATAGAAACCCTCACATGACCAATCTTCGAGTTGTGGGTCTATTACTCAGAGAGCACATCTTAAATCATCATCTGGACTTTTATTTTTACCTAATAGCCTTATTCCCGCCTTGGAATAACCAAATTCCCCCACTGGGGGAATTCCTCCCCAGTTGGGAATCACTGCTTTAGGGCATGTTTTACAAGTAGATATTTTAACTAATGTGTTAAGTATCATGAGTTATTCTCCTTAGGCAGAAAACTTCCACTAGGGGACACTGTTTTATGTTCTGGTAAACAAGCAGCCATATTGGCATTGTGTTATTAGTAGATAAGGGAACTCAAGAAGAAGCCACGTGTGTGTATCAAGACCAAGGTTATTGTGAATATTTGAATAAAGGACCTGTAAGTAAGTAAATCTTTTAATATCTGTCATTAAACCAAGCTTACATAATGATCATTGTTTGGCCTCTTATCCATAATTTCATCATACAGGATGCAGTGTAACATTTAGATACCCTTTTCTTCTTTTAGAGAAAAAAGATCTAATAAGCCAGTAAATACACTATTTAAAAATATATAAACTGTTCATAAAAGGCTAGAGAACATTTTTTAATATGAGTCCTGTTTCTTTCAATGAAAAGTTTCAAAATTATAAAAAAGATTCATTGTAAAGAGAGTGAAGCAATACAAACACTTGGGGAATTAAGCAAATAGTAAAAGACTTAAATTGAGGAATCGTGTAAGAGTCTAAACTTCTTTTAGCTTTTTAGCTCCCTGCCCCACCCAGCATTTGGTGTCCCCTTTACTATTAAAAAAAAGTAATTTAATTATATATCATGTGGCAAAAAAGAATATTAATGCATGCACTAATAATAACAATAAAACCTAATTGCCGAGATTTGTTTGTGGTGAGTCGGAAGGAAGTTGACATATGTTTAATAAGTACCAAGTGATTAAAATTATTAAGACTGAAATTTACTTGCAAAAATGTTCAACCCAGTAGGTGCCACCATCACCAAATTGCGACCCCGCCCTCCACTCGGTTAGTAGACGATATATGAAAATACAGCTAGAGATCTGGTGTGGACATGACCAATAGGTTGTACACATATATTGGTATGATGCTTAAGTAAAATACTGCAGTCATTCTATCCAAATTTTTAGTATGATTTTGAAGTAAAAAGTGCAGGGATTTTTGTAAAATGGCCATAAAGCTCATGTTCGTTGATGGCCCAAACTTTTGATTCCGAGGGTGAATTTGAGATAACAAAGAAAAATACTTTTAAAAAGAGGTCTGGTTAGTCACTCAATAGAAACCATCACATCACAAACATTTTTTGGCAGCATGCCATGTTGGGTGTGTTCAATTAAAAAATTGAAAAAAGTGGTGATCACTTAATTAGTTACTTCTCTCGGCTTTTGTTTGGCAGTGATCACTAAAAAAGTCTGAATTTTCAAAAAAAACAAACGTGAAAGAAAAGAAGAAAAACAACCCCAAAGGCTGAATTACTATTTATGCAATTCATGTATGTACAAATATATCCTTGTTATTGTATAATGTCTGTAGAAATGCAGTAGGTGAACTACTAAAGATTTTGGAAAAAGGGGTGATCAATAAATAAGTTACTTCCCTCGCCTTTTGTTGGGCAGTGATCACTAAAAATGTCTGAATTTTCAAAAATAAACTAGGGGGCATAAACTTACATGGCTAATTGAACCCCCACTAAAAGCCTATTTAGGGATGGTATTTTCAAAAAACAAAACGTTTTTTCTAGACATAATGAGGAGTAAGATTTCAGCCCTCTAGCTACACTCATACAGACTGTACATGTGATACATATATACATACATAGCCATCCAGCTGGACCAACTTGAAAACTGAAGAAACCTATTTGACTGTTTTAATTGACGGTTTCTAATTGTACATAAGTATAAAACTGAGGATTTATTGAAGTTTTACTAAAAATTTTAAAATCTAAGATGGCCGCCACCTGATGATGTCATCATATGTAAATTAGATAATATATTTTTCCAACATAAATCTTTAACATAAATGATTTAATTTCTGTATAGCAACCGTCTATCATGAACCATTCTCCCTCTATAGCTCTTCAGAAAACACAAATCCAAATTTACGAAATTGTTCTCAAAAACTTGGCAAGGGTTAAAGCAAGCTAGTCAGGTATGCCAATTGCAAAATAACTAACATCATGTGTAAACAGTGCAAATTTCACTTGAGACAGAAATAAGTACAGTGTTTTTCATAAAGGACCCAATAAAATATATGTGTAATTAGCACCTTTTTGTAGTCTTTTTGTGTCTTGAAAAAATAGTTTTTAGATTTCATCATCATCATCATTGTTAAGTATGTATCATGAGTAATTCCCCTTAGGCAGAAGACTTCCGCTAGGGGGCGCTGTTTTACGTTCTGGTCAACAAGCAGCCATTATTGTATTGTGTTATGAGTAGAAGACAGAGCTCGGAAGAACACACGTGTGTGGTTGACCGCGGTCATTGTGAATATTTGAATAAAGGATTTGTACATTATCTTCTGTTTGTATTTTTAATCTGTTAATATCTGGCATTAAACCAAGCTTACAATCATCATCAGCTATTATAAGTCCACTGCTGGACAAAGGCCTTTCCCATCTCTTTCCATGACGACCTAGATTGCGCTAACCTCTGCCACATCTTACTGGAAAACTTTTCTATCTAATCCCTCCATTTTGTGTCTGGTCTTTTCCTACTGCATTTACTGTCCCATGGCAACCAATCAGTTAGTCTTTTGCCCCATCTATTGTCATCTCTTTTTGCTTGCTGATCAGCCCACTGTTAGACTCTGTAGATCCACTTGTCCGTCGTCAACTTGTATATGACATAATATAAACGCATACACTTCTTGGGATATTCAATTCACTTTTATTTACACTCGAACGTTCACGTCTACACGTGACTTCCGCTAGGGGGCGCTGTTTTACATTCTGGTCAACAAGCAGCCATTATTGTATTGTGTTATGAGTAGGACACCGTTAACTCATTTGAACACAATAAAATATCATAGAAAATGTACTCCCGAAACAGGAGAGTTCCACTACTGATCATTAACAAAGAAAGCTAACAGAGTTATCTTTCTTTGTATATGATATGTTCACAAATTGACACCCATCTCCATTTTTGCTGCTTAATTATTTGTATAATATCCTTCACTCTAGTTCTCCCTCTGATCCATGTTGATCTATTTCAAGTTGTCAAAAAGATGGTTGAATCCTTTTTGAAACACCCTGTATATGCCGTAATAAATAAGAGAATCAAAGAATTATCAGGTTTGCAACAATGTTCCCTATAGTCTTTTTGTTGTTCAATTTTTTTCTGTAACAAAAGTATGTTCGCACTTTTGAATTTTATATAGTGAATCAAATTTTAAATAAAAACTCAGTAAGCTACACAAGTTGAAATCTTTTGTGCACACATTAATTAACTTTGTGTGCTGTTTGCAAAACACACTCAACTTAGAGGAAACTAAGGTGTGCATCAACGTCTGTATTAAAAGAAATGGGATTGGCAGAGAATAGCGTCAACTAAAATTGTATATTTATGCCAGCAACTTGTTCTGACAAGTATCAATGAAATAAAACATTTATAGACGGATAGGTTAAATATGAAAGAAATTTATTGATCAATTAAGCAAATAACACCTTCCTACAATAATATATACTTTTATTACATTGAGCAAATATCAGTTGACAGAAAATCTTAATTAATACTTATGACTTAACATAAAATACCACTTGTGTGCATACTGTTTTACATTAAATGTCCTTTCAGTTGAAACAATATCTGTCATCCATGAAAAGTTTATTTTATCTATAACATTAAAATATGATTGATTTACTCTAGAAACACCTATCATATTGGCACACAATCATCTCTGCTCTTAGTGATAACTTTTTCAGAGTATTATAAGTTAATGTGTTTCCCTATAATTTATCTTTACAAACTGATGTCTTTTCCGATAATTTATGCTTAAAAGCTACTGTCTTACTTACTTACAAGCTAATGTCTTTTCCTATAATCAATCCTTACAAATTAATGTCTTTCCCCATAATTTATCCTTACAAGCTAATGTCT
>VCCN01003796.1:930019-941734 GCA_006491835.1 Architeuthis dux | reverse complement strand
CCTTTCATCATTATGTCGGATAGCTCTTATCCTATTGTACCCTATATCTATGTATATATATATTTATATGTATCTATGTATCCAGACTTCATCCAACCCTAACTGTTCATAGTAGAAACTTGAAATTTTGCACACACACTCTCCTCAATGAGTAGGGGAAATTGCTTTTTTTGTTTTTTCAAAATCACCTCCTAAATAGGTTTTTAGAGGGGGGTTCAGTTTGGAATCTAAGTTTATGCTAAATTGATCCCTAGTTTGTATCCACTTATTTTTTTGAAAATTCAGACTTTCTCCAGTGATCACTGCCCAACAAAATGCTTTCTATTGAAAGACTAAACAGACCTGTTATTATTATGCTATTATTCAACATCTTTATATAATTATATACTTGAATGTATACTATACTTGAAATAGTCTTTTTTTGACAGCAGTTAATTGCGTCATTAAGCCAGCTTCAGTCTAGTTGGGCTGGGATTAAACTAATAAGAAAAATGGTAGTTAAATTTTGATATGTCATTAATATGATTTGTTTATATGCTGATCATTAATAAAATCTATAGCACAATTTTGTTTTTCATCCTGCAGTGTAAATATCCCAGGTAGACCACACACTATAGTAGTAATAAAATTTGTCTGGATATAAAAAGCAGCAAAATAAAAACCGTCTGAAGTATCTGACTGCTGAGTTATGTCAAATTTGCTGGCTGGTTCTGTATGATAAATTACAATAGGTGGAATAGGAAAAGTAAAACAAGTGAATATCGAGACACAATAAGACTCAAAATTCTCTTGGTTTTCTTTTATTAACACTTTCAGTGCTTTCTAAGGAGATCTTCTTAGGTGGCATTCCTGAGTCACAACTGCTAAAAACAAAGATCTTAGTTTTTCTAGCAGTACTTTTTTTTCTAACCGCTCGGATGGTTTAATGGTTAGCACATCTACCTCACATGCAGAAGGTCCTGGGTTTGATTCCCGGTATGAGCGAAGAGTATGGAAAACTCTTCATTAGGACAAATTTCCCTGTGCAGCTAATTGAGTACACTCTAAGCTGTGTGATTAAGGTGGGGGTATCCATTTGGTGGACTTGTATCCTGCCAAGGAGGTGGTCATAAAAACTTGTAAGAATAAAGTCCTGGTCTCGACCAGACTTGAAACTTGCAAGGATCACTAAGCTGACGCATGCAATAGAAACCGCGTCTTTACTGGGCTCTATACTCCATTGGTAGTTGTCTCTTAAGAGACGGGATGCTTTACACTTACTTTTCTTCCTGTATTTCCCTGATGTAATCATATGACCCAGTTTCCACGTCTCATCGGTGGTCTCAGGGAAACAATGTAGCACAATAGAGAGTCTAACAGCTAACTGTACATATGTGCACAGGATCTCCGGGTGGAATTTCATAAGGGGGTGCAAAGCTATTTTCACTCTCCCCACACACTACACAAACACCCTCATCCTTAGCCATCCTGTTTTCATATGCTATAGCCCTTTTAGCATACCACACTATATTCACCCACTGGTAAATGATAGACTCAACCTATTTTATTAATGGACATATCGTATTGACTTGGACGTTTTTATACACAGCTCTACCAAGAAACTCTTGGGACCCTGTTGGCCCCCTGGGCCACAGTGTGATGCACCAGCTGCACCCCCCTTTCAGAAGCCATTCCTATGTCACAGTAAGATTGTGAAACACACACACTGCACAGACACCCTTGTCCTTTATCCATCCTGTTTTCATTTGCTATAACCCTATTAGCACACCATACTATATTCTCTCGCTAGTAAACGATAGTCAACTTATTTTATTAATAGATATATTGTATCAACTTAAAGGTTTCTCAGAGAAACGGGTCCCCAGTGCATTGCACTGGCTGCACCCACCTCTCAGGGTCCCTGGATGTGCATGTATTTAACTCAGCAACAACCCTTAACGATAATCAAACTTCAAAGCTTTAGTTTACAAAACTAATCTTCTAACCAGTGAACTAGCTGCTGATCATAAATCATGTGGATTGGTTGTGGGTTTTTCAGTTAACAACCTGAAAAAATCCACTAGGCTAGTCATGCCTAAATTGAAGACAATAACAGTGAGGTGCTCTGATGGCCGGTCCAATCACCAGACTTCAATTCCATTGAGAACTTATGGCAAAGGGTTAAAACTGACATTCAACACAATAAGCCAATAAAATCTCTATGATCTCTACAATAATATGGTAGAATGTTGGGAAAAAATCCTATCGGAAGCAGTAAAGAATTTACGTTCCATAGATGTGATGCTGTCAGGGCCAGCCTTAGGTACCGGCAACACAAGCAGTCGCCCAGGGCGGCAAGGGCTAGAGGCGCTTGTCATGTGTCTGAGACAATAAGACTTTCGAAATACAAATGGAAAAATGAGAAAACGAATATAGCAAACATAATAAAAATAGTCAAAATAAGAAAACTACCTGATGTGAAGTCATATTTTTGCCTGAATATTATAAATTGTTTATTCTTATATATTTATTTTTCTCCCTGTAAAACATAAATAAATAAATAAATAAGATAACACAATATTTTAACGGGCACCAGTTCAGCTTGCCTGTGTCTCCTGGAACCCTGGGTAGGGAGGAAAATGATTTTAGACCAAAGTGATGTAGACAAAACTGATATTTGCTAAAATGATGTAGACAGAAGTACCATAACCCATCTAAGACAGTAGGACTTGATACTGATGTGTGTCAGGTCTGTATAATGACAGAGATTAACAATGCGACAAAAGACGTACTCACAGATCCTTTATTCATACAATGACAGCGGTCAACGATACACACGTGTCTTCTCGAGCTCCTCAAACCAATAACAATATGGCTGCTCGTTCACCAGAATGTAAAATGGCGCTCCCCTACCGGAAGTGGCTAAGAACTTCTCTGCCTAAGGGGAATAACTCAAAATACTTACTTAACAATGTGAATGATTTTTTTTATAATAATTATATTCATCAAATGATGATCTGAAACTCTGACGTTGTATTGGAACTGTTTTCTTTTACCCGATTATTGGAATGAACTTTTTATTCTTATATATTTATTTTTCTCGCTGGAAAACATAAATAAGATAAGATAATACTATATTTTAAAGGGTGCTGACGTTCAGCTTGCCGGGGCATCAGGAACCCTAGAGGTCAGCCCTGGATGCTGCATTTATAAATTTTTAGGTATTAGTATTTGTTCTTTCATTTACTACTTTTTTGTGTGATTACTTGTTATTTAACAAAAATGGTGGATAATTAGTGTCACTAAACTATTTGACTGTAAAACTTTTGACAAATTAACATTTTATTACTTTGACTAATGTTAGAAAAAGAGATTAATTAAAAGAGAGAAAAATGTGCTTGAATTTGGGTGTGGTTTGGAGAATATAAAATTGAATTAGACAGAATAATTTAAATTTTTAAACCAATACAGAAACCATCACATGACCAATGTCATTTGGCAGCATACCATGTTGAGGATAATCAATTAAAAAATTGGAAAAAGTTACTTCTCCCGCCTTTTGTTGGGCAGTGATCACTAAAAAAATTTGAATTTTTTAAAAACGAGTGTGAATGCTGCTGGCCACAAACTAATGGATCAATTTAGCATAAACTTACATTGCAAATTGAACCCCTCCACTAAAAACTTATTTAGGGGGGGAATTTTCAAAAAACAAAGAAAAACTTTTTTCTAGACATAATAAGGAGTAGGTATTTAAATTTTCTGTGTTCTAGCTCCATACATGTGATACATACAGTATTGCCCACTTTTTAATAGAAAGTTAATTTTCTACTTAACTAAACATAGCAGGATTTTATTATTTCTAGTGGAACATTACACAATAAAAACAGATATTATCAAGTATTATTTATGACTAAACTCTTCAGTCGCCAAAAATATTTTTTCGTACTGTTGTACTCATCTTTGGACGGCAACATATTCATATTTTTGGCAACAGAGTTTCAATGCTGTAGAGCAGGGGTTCCCAACCTTTTTTGCATTATCGCCCACTTTCATATGGAAAGTTTTTCCACTGCCCACTTCTATAGTAAATAGTCAAAAGCATACCAAAAATGTTTGGTAAAAGTTTGTTACTGCTTCGTAAACTGATTGCATATCTCCTTTGAATATTCTTTTCGGGTAGCATATGTTGAAATACCTTCTTAATACTCAAAATCCTATATCGCCCACCAAAATTTCCAATCGCCCACCATTTTCTGTTCAGTTGCTCATCGCCCACACAACAGTTGAAATCGCCCACTGATGGGCGATATCGCCCAGGTTGGGAAACCCTGCTGTAGAGTTTGGTGATAAATAATACCTGATAATATCTATTTTGATTGTGTAATGTTCCTCTAGAAATAATAAAATCCTGCTATGTTTGGTTAAGTAGAAAATTAACTTTCTATAACATAGTGGTAGGGGTGTACTTATTTATGAATGATACTGTACATAGCCAGCCAGCTGGACTAACTTGAAAACTGAAGAAACCTATGTTGACAGTTTAGGTTGATGGTCTCTTATATAGTTGTGTCTCCAAATTGAGTTATGCCACTGTAACTAAAACACTTCAAAAGAAAGTATTATTGTCTTGTAAAAAATAAGTTTTACCTCACGCGAAATCTCAAACACAGAGTCAGGTCATTGTGGGTTGTCCTCTAAATGATCTGAGTCACAAGAAGGGACCAAAGTAACTGGAAAATTATAGTTAAACTGTGTCAACTTTACAATTCAATAAATACCATGTGTTTGTATAAACTCACTATTATTGTATTAGAAATACTGTTCCCTAAAAGAGGGTTCTTCAATCTGTTTTGATTGCAACCCAGTTTAATTTTAAACTCACGGCTCAAATGCATAGTACTTACGCCCTCATCTCGCATGAATGGAAACTTAATATAATACAGTATCGCCCATGAATAAGTACAGCCCTACCACTTTTTAATAGAAAGTTAATTGTTTTCTACACCAAACATAGCAGGATTTTATTATTTCTAGACCAAACTCCCCAGCATTGAAACTCTGTTGCCAAGAATATTTTTTCGTAGTGTTGTTCTCATCTTTGGATAACAACATATTCATATTTTTGTCCACACCCCTACTACCATGTAATAAAAAGTTAATTGTCTTCTAAACCAAACATAGCAGGATTTTATTATTTCTAGTGTAACATTACACAATCAAAACAGATATTATCAGGTATTATTTATCACCAAAATTTCCAGCATTGAAACTCTGTTGCCAAAAATATGAATATGTTGCTGTCTAAGAAAAAAATATGTTTGGCAACAGAGTTTCAATGCTGTAAAGTTTGTTGATAAATAATACCTGATAATATCTGTTTTGATTGTGTAATGTTCCACTAGAAATAATAAAATCCCACTTTAATCAAGTGATTAAAGCCAGAGTGTGTATTGCTGTGCATGCGAGACTGTGTGTGTGCACATATATGGATGTGTGAGCATGTGGAATGGGGGAGTACACAGGGAAACGGTGTATACCTACTTCTCAATTTCCAGGTTTTTTATGTTCAATGTCTACTAATGCAGACACTACAGTATACCTAGTTCCCAAAACACGGCCTTACCATATACAGTATCGCCCATAAATAAGTACACCCCTACCACTTTTTAATAGAAAGTTAATTGTTTTCTAAACCAAATATAGCAGGATTTTACTATTTCTAGAGGAACATTACACAATCAAAACAGATATTATCAGGTATTATTTATGACCAAACTCTACAGCATTGAAACTCTGTTGCCAAAAATATTTTTTCGTAGTGTTGTACTCATCTTTGGACGGCAACATATTCATATTTTTGGCAACAGAGTTTTAATGCTGTAGAGTTTAGTCATAAATAATACCTGATAATATCTGTTTTGATTGTGTAATGTTTCCACTAGAAATAATAAAATCCTGCTATGTTTGGTTTAGAAGACAATTAACTTTTTATTACATGGTAGTACGGGTGTACTTAAGGGTGTGGACAAAAATATGAATATGTTGTTGTCGGACTAACTAAATAGCAAAAGTAGCATATGCTACAGGCCAGCAATTTCAAAGGCCCTGCACTAAATGCTTGCAAGCTATAAATTCTGTTTCAATGATTTTGCACTTGCTCTATTACAATAGTACCATATTACCTTCAACTTTTATAAATGACTGGGTGTTTATGGTTAGCGATTTTAGCTAATTTGGGAGTGTATTATCTATGTGATACACATACAACACAGATACACAAGGTATTGGAAACCGAAGTCATAGCCACTGCACAAATATCAAAACGAAAACAAAGTAATATTATTACTGAAATGTCAGAGATATTTGTTGTATCATCCGGCTGTATAGCAAATGAAAAAAATTAATTACTTTGCAAGTTAAAATGTATGTGTTTTAATATACATTAAGTTTCTACTATGATTTCATTTTCATAGTTTGTTGTTTTAATATTTATGTGTATTTTCTTAATTCATAGGATTCATGTTGAAAATGGCCTAAACAGCTGTAACATGTATGTTAAGTAAGTATCATGAGTTATTCCCCTTAGGCAGAAGACTTCCACTAGGGGGCGCTGTTTTACATTCTGGTCAACGAGCAGTCATGAGGGTATTGTAATTAGTAGATCAGAGAGGACACACGTGTTTGGTTGACTGCGGTCATTATTTGAATAAAAGGACCTCTAAGTACATAATATTTTGTTGCATTTTTAATCTGCTAATATCTGTCATTAACCCAAGTTTACAATATACATCAGAAGGCATACATCAATCTAATACACAAGGCAGAACTACGTTTATAAAAAACTTTGTTAATTCTAAAATTTTATAAGTTTTATATTTTTATATTTTATAACATCTAGAACACTGAAATTGAAAGTATTTTTCATTTTCATAGTTTATTGTTTTAATATTTATGTGTATTTTCTTAATTTGGGGCCCCTTTATAACATATGAACCAAATGATTTATGTTATGTTACAGGGTTTGATGGTAACCCATATACGCAAACAAATTGTGTGTTGCACTGGTGTGTAGAGTTGGAACTGGTCGGATATCATTTGATGTTCATTCTTTGTTCGTGTGCCGTGGCTTTTGATGAAAGTAACTGATTCATCAACTGGTTCATTGACAAAAACAAAGTCCGATTTAAAATATTATGTTCATTTTATTTGACTTTACTCGTAGCGACGCTTCGTAATTCTGCACTATAAGACACGTGATTACTACAAAATCTCCTGTCAACACTCTTTGTAAGGTTAACGTTCTCATCCAGAATATTGTTGAATTTTGAGTTGTCAAACAATGTCAACAAACAGACAAAGTACAGCTGCTACTGTGCTTCTCTTTATAACTTTGTAAGTTGCATGTATCTAATATGTTTACACTTCACGTCAAAAAGCTATGCAGCTATAGAAACACTGACTGTGCCCCCTTTGGAAGGGGGTGGCAGGGCACTAACTTAATCCAGCTCTGAGTTTATAGGTTGTTTGTGCTGCATCTTCTTTTAAGAGTTACAAGTCATCAGTTATCATGTTCTGAGGTACGCCAGGATGCTCTCTGTTTTTGAGCTCAATATCTTTATTAAACATTACAAGCCATTTCAAACTTGTGATTGCACCAACTGCATTATTCCCATAAATTTCAGTGATCCATTGCCTTGGATTCTGTACAGGGCCAGATTAAGACAACAATGGGCCCTATGCCACACATAATTTTGGGGCTCACCATATTAAAGATTATATGAGATCTAAACAGAAAATGAAGACAATCGTCCGAAGAACCATTTGAATAAAAATGAAGACTTACTCTTTAATAAATTCAAATTTCTAATTTTTAATGAATAAGAAATTGTTGCAGTAATGCAGACATTTTTTAAAAATGTAATAGAAAGAGAAAAAACAAAAAACTATTTTTAAATCTCAAAAGTAAAAATTCAAAATGAAAAAATATACAGCTGAGAAAAGGGGTATTTTGCCGATGAAATATTTGTTTTTTTCACGTGCTAAATGTATTAAATAATTATTTATTTATGATTGATTTTTCTCCCAAGGGAATAGTGATGAAGTTCTATATAAGGACTAGACTGTGACGTAGTTTGCATATAGATCAATCTGGCCCTGATTCTGCAGCACTTTTCCAAGTTTAAACATGAGTAAATAGCATCAATATTCAGCCATGTATTTCATGAAAATAAAGTAAAATCATCATTTTTCTGCAAACAATTCTTGAAGAATATATGTGCATAAGTAATAATGAGCTGAGTAAACTTCAGAGACACTTCTAAGATTTTCCTAACATTGTGCAGAAGATAACACTGAGAACTTTTGGATGAACCTAATAATTCCATACAGTCTTAAAGAATGTTTTGGGATCTTGTACTAAATTTGTTTGTGATAGGGTTTTGATGTTAGTTTTTAGGACATTAAAAAACATTATATCACCATTTTATTTTTAACGCTTGTGTTCATAAACCAAGACAAAACAAGAAAGAAAATCACAAAATAACAACCAGAGTTGATGCACTATATTCCTGAAAGAGAATTCAGAGAATTTCTAGAATCTGCCCCAAAAATTAAAAAAGAAAACAGACATTTAAAGTATGTGAAAAATCCAAAATGGCTGCTATGTGATAGCATCAAATATGATTTAATGTAGACTGTTGTAACTATCAGGAAATCTGTTTAAAAAGAAGCTTTCCTGTATTTTGAGAATATTAATCCTCAATTTTAAAGTTGGTTTTAAATTCATTTTTACAATATATCTTTAATATCTAAAAAGTTTTATCTTAAAAATATAAATTTCAACTATTTCAGAGAACTAAAACATTTGACAAGGATAGAATTAATCATGATCAAAATGAAAGTTATGTTCATCACAACTTGAAAATATAACTATTTTACAATAATCTGTAAATATACATTAAATACAAGGGATTTGTTAACTGTAATCACTGCCAAAGCAGCAAATTGCTGATATGAGTAGAATGTCTTCAATATTCATGATGGGAGAAACAACAAAAAAAGGAACTACACCATGATTAAAGATGATGGAACACAACACACACTGAAGGAAACTACAGTGGAGAAAGATCTTGGCGTTTATATAGACAATTCACTTAACTTCACTGCGCATATACAAAACAAAGTGAATACAGCAAATAAAACACTTGGCTACATAAGACACTCATTTAAATTCATTGATGAGGAGAGCTTCCTCCTGCTGTACAAGTCTCTGGTACGTCCCCATCTGGAGTTTGCTTCCTGCATATGGTCTCCTAACCTGAAGTACAACTCAGATGCCATAGAAAGAGTTCAGGGGAGAGACACCAAGAATCATTCTGAGATTGGGAGATATATCTTACACTGAAAGATTAAAACAACTTAATCTAGATACCTTTGAATACAGAAGAAAACGTGCTTAACTACTAGAAGTCTATTGAATCCAGAACAACATGCCTAGAGTGGATACTGACGTCCATTGCTCAAAATGCCCTGATAAGAAAATGCTGACTTCATCTATCTGCAGTAAAACCAGAGGACACAGCCATAAACTACAAATTCAGACCTCCACTGGTGTTAGAAAATATTTCTTCTCAGCAAGAGTAGCAAACACATGGAACAGCCTATCTAAAAAGACAGTCACATCCGAGAATATCAATATTTAAAAAAATAATCTTTATTCTGATATCGGACATACCAAATTTAACTACAATTTTTCTTATTAGTTTAAACCCAGACCAATTACACTGAAGCTGGCTTAATGACGCAATTAACTGATGTCAAAAAAGTATATTCAATATTCAAGAACTTCTGATATTTGGTAGCAGTTGTTTTGATGTTCAAATTACATGGTTGATCAAAATACTGTTGTGTTCATTCATTTATGTTTCTCAGGGTTCAGGTATGTGAGAAAGTTTAATAAAGATTTTGAGCTCAAAGACAAAGACCATGTTGAGGGTGATCAATTACAAAATTGGGAAAAAGGATGATCAATGAATAATTTATTCCTTCCATCTTTTGTTGTATCACTAAAAAGTTTGAATTTTCAAAAAACAAGCATGAATGCTGCCGGACACAAACTAAGGCACCAATTTTGCATTTAGTTTTTTCTAGAGATAATAAGGAGTAAATGTTGAAATTTTCAGCCCTCTAGCTCCATTGGCATGGCCTATACATGTGACACATACATAGATATCTATCTATGTATGTGTCATATGTACAAGCCATGAATAGATATCTATCTATGTATGTGTCATATGTACAGGCCATATATAGATAGATAGATAGCCAGAATCGAAGAAACTTAAGTTGAATATTTTGACTCTTTCGGTTGATGGTTTCTAATATGTGGAACCCAAGCATTGATGGCTGAAGCCATAGCCAGTGTAAGGGCAAAAAGAGAGAGTAAGAGCGGGAGAGATTCCCTAATACATTTAGGTGTGTGTGTGTGTGTGTGTGTGTTCACAAATGCACTTAACAATTGTTCTGTTCTTATTCTCTCCGTTGTGCCCAACACATTTGTGCTTTCCATCTTGCAACTAATCTTCAGGAATTTGTAAATATGTTTCAATTACTTGAGAGCACCTGGAATCAATCTTTGAGAGTTAGATAGGCGTTGCTTCTCATTTAATTTCTTCGATTTACACAAATTGAATCAAAATCCAATTTTACATAAATATAACTAAATTGGGGGAACATGAAAATGGTTATCAGGCTGTCCACTTTTCTGGATTGTTGAAGTGCATTACTCAATTTAGCCTTCATAAAATTCATGATAATTACATAATATCTATAATATATGTATCTGTATGCCTTATACGCAGGCTCTGCTCTACCAATGAGCTAACGACAACTCTCATGGAAGGCAGCAATCAGATTAAACCGGTTCTGAGCAAATATAGGTTCCCAATTAAAAATGTCTTTATAATTATCATATTCTGTCAGATATAACATTATCCATTCTCTGTCAGCATAGAGAACCACGCATATATTCGTGCCAAAAATGATTGTGAAATAAAGAGATGAGCAATATGTGTGTTTCAGAGATCTTGCTTTCTATGTATGAGTATGTATTGATGTTGTTGTTGGTGTGTTCGAGGATCAGGGGAGGATGGTCTAGCTGTGGAGCCCAATCCATGTAGAGAAGACCGTTTTGCACTTTGGACAAGGGAAGCACTGGCCTAGTGGTGTCTGAAGGACTGCGCACTTCTTCTTGTCCTCAGCAGCTGCTCTTCTGTGAGCTTCAAACTTGAGGCCGGCTGCGGTGATGCAGTGGTGCCAGCCTTTTCTGTCGCTTGCTTCCTGGTGCCACGAGTGATGATGGATGCCAACTAGTGAAAGCTGCTTCTTGAGCTGGTCTCTGAAGCGCTTACTGGGGGTTCCTCAATTGCGTTTTTCCTTCACAAAGTTAAAAAATAAACAATACATTGAGGAAAAGTACATAAAACAAGTCAGGCTGCTGCAGTGTCAATCTCTGCTCCAGTGTCAATCTCTGCTCCTACTTCTATGTCTTGCGTAATTCTACTTTGGAGGTATGTAAGACTTGTCAGTTTCTTATTTTGGAGAGGAATCTTCAAAAAACAGTGTGTATACAAAATTTCAAGTTTCTACTATAAACGATTAGGGCCGGGCAAAGTCCAGATGGATAGATAGGTAGATAGATAGATACATATAAATGTGAGAGCACATGAATAACCT